>JAVYIG010007594.1:0-99881 GCA_035222895.1 Strongylocentrotus droebachiensis
CAATGGTAGCTGCGTCCATGAAAATCTCAGAATATGTAGTTGTGATATATAATTTACAAACGGGATTAGCTAATCGGGCGATTTTAGTCAAAAAACATTGTTGTATAGCTTAATTAATATCTTGACCTTGAGAGGGAGCTATACAACATTAAGAGCTTATTATTTACAATTTCATAACTTAAGACTCGATTTCAACCGCGACAACGATAACTGAATATTGTAGGATCGCATATGATTCCAATATGTTCATTTGAACCAAATTCATGACCCCATACCAAAACTTTGGATTACCTTTAACAAAAAAAGATATCAAACTCGTGCATTTCTTTATTCACACTCTGCTATTAATTACTACATTATCAAACTATGCTAAAAGTGTTCTTACTTCGGCCTAACAATGAACGACAAAGCTACACAGCAGTTCTGCTTTTAGACGTACTTCGCACCCTGTTCATTTGTCTGTCTTTCTTCCCTTTTTGTTCCTATTTTCATTTCCTTTTTTCCTTAATTGCTCTCCTCTTTCAATTGTCTTTAGTCCTTTCTGTTACACGTAGGTATTCTACTTACTCTTCATCAATGTTTTAAAAAAAGAACTGAAACAAACAAAGAAAAAGATTTCAAACACTGTTCAAGTATTTACGTGTAAGAAAAATGCGACAAGTGGTATCTCTCTTCTATCTTTCTTCCCTTTTTACCCCTATTTAATTTCTATTTTGTCCTTTCTTGCTCTCCTTTTTCTATTGTCTTTAGTCCTTTCTTTTACACGTAGGTATTCTAATTACTCTTCATATCTAATTTCTTTTTTAAAGAACAAACAAAAACAAAGAAAAAGATTTCAAACACTGTTTCAAGTATTTGCGTAAAGAAAAATGCGACAGGGGGTATCTCTCTTCAATCTTTCTTCCCTTCTTACCCTTTTTTCTTTTTGTTTGTCCTTATTTGCTCTCCTTTTTCTATTGTCTTTATTAATATATGTTACAAGTAGGTATTCTCCTTACTCTTCATATCTAATTTCTTTTTTAAAGAACAAAAACAAAGAAAAAGATTTCAAGCACTGTTTTTTGCGTAAAGAAAAATGCAACGCGTGGTATCTCTTTTCTATCTTTCTTCCCGTTTTACTCCTATTTCATTTTGTCCTTAATTGCTCCCTTTTTTCTATTGTCTCTATTCATTTATGTTACAAGTAGGTATTCTACTTACTCTTCATATATAATTTTTTTTAAAGAACAAACACAAACAAAGACAAAGATTTCAAGCACTATGTTCAAGTATTTGCGTAAAGAAAAATGTGACAAGTGGTATCTCTCTTTTATCTTTCTTCCCTTTTTACCCCTATTTCATTTTGTCCTTACTAATTACTCGACATTTATTTTTTGTAATTAAAGAACAAACACAAACAAAGTATTTACGTGAATGAAAAATACGATGAGTGGTACATTAATCAAAGCGATTGGTCTCGAGTACGACCGTCAGATTGTGAAGATGATTGAAAATCCATGATATTGAAGGATAATCACTGGTAACACACACGTCAAGGAGGGATTAACAAGAAGTGGGCAAATTGTGGAATTTTAAATAGTTTGCAAAAGGGTTCAAATATAAAAGGGTTAGGGAGGGACAGAGGGAGACAGAGGGAGGGAAAGAGAGAGGAAGAAGGAGAGAGAGAAAGAGAGAGCGTGAAAGGGAGAGAGGGAAGGAGGAAGACAGATAAAATAGATAGAGCGAGAGGGGGAGAGAGAGGGGGAGTGAATAAAAAAATACATAGTATTTCCTGAAGATTGTCTTTTTGCAGGGTTACCCGGTTGAAATTAGTCTCAAAAAGAGTATATCCCCCCCCCTCTCTCTCTCTCTCTCTCTCTCTCTCTCACTCACTCCCTCTTTCTCCTTTCTCTCTCTCTCTCTCTTTCTCCTTTCTCTCTCTCTCTCTCTTTCTCTCTCTCTCTCTCCCTCTCTCCCTCGCTTCCTCCTGCCTCTCCATCTTTCTCATGAACAGGGCTTTATTAAGGTGTGGATTAACAAAAAAAAGTATCGACCTCTTTCCCAGTTTTTGTTAGTTTACATAATCACTTACATAAATCGATTATTATTTTGAAGGCTGGAATGTTTTCCAACCAATAAGTTTGACAAACAACCACTTTAAGTTGATTGTTTTTCGCTATTTTAAAAAGAAGAGCTCTTCAGTTGACTGCAGAGGAGGCCGCCCCCATACCTCAGTATAATTGTAACAATCTTACATATTGTCTAGCGGGTACGTCACCGGACTGTGGACCACATTGATGTCTAGCGGCACTGTTCTTTAATTAATATTAATCTACGTTAAAGTGCGAATTTTTTCCTGACTGACATATCCTTCACTTTCTCCATATACAGTACGATCCCTCTCTCAGTCAAATATATCTCTTTGTCTTGGTTTCCATACCCCCCCCCCCCCCATCCCCCTTTTTTCTCCATTTACTCTCTATCTAGCTCTCCCTCCCTCTCCCCTTCTCTCTCCCCCTCACCCCTCCTCTCTCTCTCTCTCTCTCTCTCTCTCTCTCTCTCTCTCCGTGTGCACCTTTCTAATCCATCCCCTTTCAAATTACTAACCACTTTTGTCACATCTTTCCTTGACTTAGTCCACTGCATTTATACATTATGGGATGGAATTCCTACAGAAAAAGTATTAAACAAACTCTCCAAAATATACAGCAACAAATCATAGAGCTTATGAACAGCAAAATTAATGCGCATTCCAACAAACAAAATTATGTCTTTAGAGTTTATTATTTTCTATTAGAGTGTATTACAACACGACCTTGAAATCCACAAAAAACTTTATTATGTTGAGACTTTTATTTGCCCATGATAAAACAGCATGCTAAAAAACGTGCTAGCATAACATCATGATAATAACTTCAAGGCAGACAGATCCAGGACTTTATTAGTACATTCAATATTACTTCATCATTATTCAAAACATTTGAGTACCTATGAACAGAATCAATTTTTCATTTGCAGTCAAAATTCAAGATAAATTGAGTTCTGGTTTTAAAAAAAGAAAATGAATTCTCACAGAATCAAACAAAACTTACACTGAATGTTCAAGATTACAAATAAATTTCATTTGCCAAACAATTTTGGTAGAAAATGTATACTGGCTGAGTAATGAGCATAGAAAGATTAGGAAATCAAGGTTAGTAGCCCTGACACCATTTGTGTAGTCCCATCTACATCTTTCTGTGTACATTGCTTGTTACTTTACCAAGACTGGGCCAATTTATTATGATTTTGATGACTCCAGCACTTTGCAGTACACATCAATACTTGCATGCTACATGAGCAACTTTTTCTGAGCCATTCCACACCTTTTCTTTCACAATGCAATCGGATGACCAAAACTCACCTTTATCTTTAAGCTCAAAATAATGAAGAAATAATGAAGAAATTGAAAAAGGAGATTGCGAGGAGGGCAATGCCAGTTTCAAGACAGCTCTAGCCCATTAGAAGCATGAATAATTCTGTAAGGGTTGTTCTCAGTGCCTTTGGTCAAAATCAAAGGCCTTGAGACAATATAAGTGTTCTTTACTCCCACATGATCTTCATTGGTTTTACAATGACTTCAAATGAACTACCATGACAAAGTTCTTCCAACTTTTGTAAGAGACTCTGTCGGTGTCATTGTTACTTGGAAAATATTCTCAATCTGCTATTTTGTATCTTCATACACATATTTCCATTTTCTCTTTAAACTTAAAGGCCCACTGTACTACTGGTAGCTACTTGCTCCCTCTATATAGAAATAATGCCTAATCGGTGACGATTGGTCCCCCCATGATCCTCTTTTTCTTATGTTAATTGAGAGCTGAGTTGATGAGATAGCAACCTGTCAGTGACCTTCCTATGTGGTCTAATCCCTCCTAGCCAAACTAGTACAGATAAGCTTTAAAGTGCGTGAACCATAAACAAAATGGATCCAGTGTGAAGAACATTTACAGTAATCCCGGTAAGATATGCAACAGAAAGGTGTTCCAAGGTGTTACAAGACTAGATAACAATAGCAGGCTTGGTCAGTCTATTGATAACTTGGCCCCAAGTTTCTTGTTCTACTATTTCGCTCATTTCTTGTGTCTTGTGCCCTCAGAAAGCGTCCCCTGTGATCAAATCATTGATGAGCTCCTTGGGACTCCTGTGGCTATATCTTCAAGGTTTCTGAGATAAGAAACTACAGTATCAGGCTTGGCAGGTGTCGTGATAACTCGGCCCCAAGTTTCTCGCTCCTTCGTGTGGCACACTTCTTTACTATTCCAAAGTCCCAATGAGCACCTAGTAACATCCAGAACATTCTCAGTGAAGGATGCTCAAAGGAACTCCTGTGAGAATATCTTCAAAGTGTCTTGGATTCTAGGATCTCAAGCTGTTATAGCAGACGCGGCTGGTGTCATGATAACTTGGCACCGAGTTTCTTGCTTTGCCAGCTTGCATATTTCTTGTAAGCAGTTTGAAGGAGCTCTTCCATGTGGTTTATCAGCTGTACCGAAAAAAATGGAAGAAGAAGGACAAATTATAGAAGACTGTTGCTATGTAACGATAGTTGTTCTAAAGGACGGTTGTCCTTAGGGGTAGTTACGTGTATGTGTAAGGCATTATTGGTGGTTCTTGTCAGTTATTGCTGGGGTTGCAGGGTAGTGGAGGATGACCGCCTTCACTGTCATGAAGGCTGCTTGTAAAGGTGGGTAAGTACCGGTAGCTCTTGCAAGTTACTAACGGCACTCTCTCAGGGAACTGGTGGCAGTTTCACACTGGCGAAAACAAGCCAGGACGGGTGTGAACCACCAGACCCTGTTGCAGGGTACTAATGGTAAGGATCCTTCAGAATGGTACCTAACTCAAAATACCATGTAAGGGGCAATAGAACCTGCAATTTTAATGAAGGTTATTTCCTGATTTTGTTGGGGTTATTTTGATAACCTATGAACAACAACTGCGCCTCAGTTTCTCTTGGCATGCAGCTCCAATGACAGGATTTAAAGACACAAAGGAGTGGGCTCTCATGGGGAATTCAAGACGGTTCCGGTGTTTACCCATTAATAGGTGTTGTCAATCACCAGAATTAGCCTTCAGTTTTATGACCAACAGGCTTTTTGTCATGCTGTGCTTTGCTTTTTCCCTCACCCAAAGACTCTCTGATAGAAAAGGGGGCATTTCTTGATGGGACTCCTGGTTTGCTGTGTGCATGCTTGTACACCCATTAATGTAATTTCCACCAAGTCTGGTGTCTGCGAATTATGGCCTTCTGCATATGCAAACTGACGACCCACTCCGTTTAAAGCATTGTTTAACAATTTTAAATCTGAGATGCATGGCTCTACGTGTTATCAGTGTCTGTGATATTGTGTAATGTTGAAGCATTAACAAAAATTGCGCTTCAAAATTATCATGAAGTGCCTCAAAAAAAGTAAAATCTTTGAGTGACCGGTTTTACCATACTCGTTTTCCCCAATATGATATGATAATGTTATGAAAATATGTTATGATAACCATTAGGAAAACGCAAAATTTGATTTTTTGATTTTTCAACCATGAATTTCTTGATAATCAGACAGGTGATAGGCTTGTAAAAGTCATGGAGTTCCTGACTGACCTATAGGTTTGTAATTATCATTGCAGCATGAGCTAAATCCAGGATTTTGATTCAGAATCTTAGACAAAGTTACCCAATCCCTTTAAAGATAGCTTTGATACTACTCACATTGAGTCCTATATGTTGTTTGGCGAGTGTATCCTTGAAGGGCTTTATCTTCTTGGCGTGAAACTGTTCCAGAGTGCCTTTCATCCTGAAGACCTTCTCCTCAAGAGAGCGGTTGGTGACGGGGAAACATGACCAGAAATGCCTCAGAAGCTCTGCCAATGCTGAATACAGCCTCTTTACTTCTTTCTGGGTTTCAGGGCTGTACATAGCTAAAAAGAAAGACAAGGAGAGACAACTCTGAGATAGATACAGATACAGCAAAATTAAATTACATAATAATAATATTGGATATTTATATAGCGCAATTATCCACCATGCACTCTGCTCAAGGCGCTCCTAATAAGACCCGGCTCTGCTAGGCTGCCGATTTCGGCGCTCACAGTATTCAAGGAATTCCTTTCTACCAGTACCCATTTAACACCTGGGTGGAGAGTGACAAATGTAGATCAATGTCTTGCCGAAGCACATTAGTGCAGCGGGGGGACTCGAACCGCGGACCTTGTGATCGACAGTCCGACGACTTATTCACTCGACCACGAAAAAGATAAAGCAAAATCAAATTACATAAGACAGGGATGCCAGCTGGTTTGACTTCTTCAGCTGAAAAGTGGAAACCAAAATATGATGGAGGCCACTATGATAACATAATAGAGGAGACATGATGGCTCAGTGGTAGAGCAGTGGTCTTGTAACCGGGGGAGGTTCCGGGTTCGATACTGAGTTGATGTGCTAATGCCCTTTTGTGAGGCATTTACCCTCATTACCAAGTCCGTCTGAGAGGACTTCAAACCGTCAGTCCCCTGGTTACTTACACATGCTCTCTTAGCATTCAGGTAAAACAAATCATCAAACCATCGTGGTAGA
The DNA here is from genome assembly GCA_035222895.1 of Strongylocentrotus droebachiensis. Taxonomy (NCBI): domain Eukaryota; kingdom Metazoa; phylum Echinodermata; class Echinoidea; order Camarodonta; family Strongylocentrotidae; genus Strongylocentrotus; species Strongylocentrotus droebachiensis. Next base: position 6,593 of record JAVYIG010007594.1, read on the forward strand.
GTGGATATGTCACCGGACTGTTAATCACAGGGTCCGCAGTTCCAGTCCCGCCGAGTCCCGCCGAGGATAAATGTCCTTTGGCAAGACATTAATCTACATTTGCCACACTCCACCCAGGTGAGGTAAATGGGCGCCTGGTAGGATTATTTCTTGAAGTGTGCTGTGCACTGATAAGGGAGGATAAAGCTTGGGTAATAATTTCCAAAGTTCTTTGGAAGCTCAAAGGGACGTTATAACAATGTGATATGCGCTATACAAGAACTGAATATTATTATTACCAATAATTTCTAGATAATAAAAAAGTAGCTTAGAACCTTTCGTCAAATGCCAACTAAAGTAATCACAATGAACGTTAAATCCTGAATATGAGAACTTACTATGAACAGGCTGAGTTGATAAGGATGCCATAAGGGCACCTCCTGGTGTTAGTTCTCCCATCACTGACCTTGCTGTGTTACTGGATATAACCTACAAAAGAAGGAAAACAGAAAACAAATACAAGAATTATAATCAAACTCAAGTACCAAATTATAATTATTCAACCCATTTCCAAAAGAGTGAGAAATAGCACCAATAGATGATGTTTATTCACTTACAGAGCTCCCGACTCCACCTGAACAAAAATCCTATTCTTTTCTCCCAAAAAAAAATCTATTTTCAAAATACAATTCCTGTTTTTTAATCGAAAAGTACTTGTAAGACTGTGTTTGTCAACATTGTGAAGAATTATGCACAAGTACATTTTACAAACATTTTGTTGAATATGCATGAGTTTGTCATGAATGATCGTTCAATGAACCAATAAAGCGGCATGTAAATGTACTTTTATGAACCATTGGTTAAATATGCATGATTTCGTCATGGCTGGTGTGTTACTGGATATAACCTACAAAAGAAGGAAAATCAAGTAAAGGTAACAAATGATACATTATATAAAGCGAGAGGGTTGTTAGTTTCCATGTGCAGAAGGCCATAATTCGCTAACAGCTGACTTGGTGGAAATATCATTAATGGGTGTACAAGTATGCACACAAACCCGTAGTCCAATCAAGAAATACCCCTTCGGAGAGTCTTCCGGTGAAGGAAGATAATGACTTTACCATGTGGGGGAATAGGTGGAAATTGCAAAGCATTACATAAGACCTATTGGTTGTAAAACTGAAGGCTAATCCTGGTGATCGACAACACCTCTTATTGGGTAAACACTCCAATGGTGTCGAACTCCTAATAAGAGTTCACTCCTGTGCGTCCTTTAACCATTTCCAAAAGATTGAGAAACATTACCTATTAACATTGTACAAACCCTCTAGAAATCTTCCTTCTAATAAGAAAAAATTGTTTGTTATTCCACCAGTGATGACCAGGTCATATGGTTAACGCAGCTTCGCTCACACTGCCTCAACTTTATGGAACAATCTCCCGGAACATTTAAAAAACATTGACTCCATTGTTAAGTTTAAGATTGCTTTAAAGACGCACTTATTTAACATTTAATTCATCCATTTTGTCTGTTACCCAGTACATCTTGTCTCTGTATTCTGTTGTGTTTTTCTCTAGAGTGCTTATGCTATGGTCACAAAACCCAAAAGTAGCCTGCTCGGCGGCCGAGCGGCGAGTTTTAAACCAATTCTGCCCGGCGGCTGCCCGGCCACCGAGCGGCGGCCGCCCAGGCACCGCTCGTTTTTAGGGCATCGCTCGGTCGCCGCTGAAGTTTTAGCGCGGAGTTAAAATTTGGGCGGCGCCTGCTCACTTTTTTACTCGCCGCCCAAAATACGCTCGGTGCCTGGGCGGTCGCCGCCCGGGCACCGACCTAATTGCTGGGCGATGCCCAACTTCCAGCAGCGACCGAGCAGGCTACTGATCGGTCGGTCGCTGCTCAGATTTGTGACCATAGCTTTAGGGACATGTTTTAATACTATGTGTTATGCGCTATACAAGAATGGTTAATTATTATTATTATTATTACCAAACATTGAGTTTTTTTTTTAAGTTTTATTCACTTAGCTCTCATTTGAAAAGTCAAGAGGACATTTAAATTTGAGAAGGCATTATCTGTTTAATTGCCTTTCTTAACTCAGTATTATGGGTTATCTGATCCTTGAAATACATATCGTTACGAGTCATTTGGATATGAAGCAGTAACCGTGGCAGGTTTCATTAATGATGACGTAAAGTGCTATACACTTCACATTACTGTATCTTACATATAGAGCTACATGTAAGTGACTACACATAGAACCTTTGTTGCACACAGGTGCTTTTAGTTTACACGTACATGTACAAAGAAACCATGGTGTTTGTTTTATTTTTGTTTTTGTGTTGCTTTACCATATCATATCTGAGCGAGTCTTTACTTCTCGAATTACGTAGCATTATCGGTTGCTGATGAGGTACAAGAATGTAAATCTCCAATGGTGATTTCCAAAGTGCTTACATGGAGACATTGTTTAGTAAACAGATATTTGAAAAGCTCCAAATGTCTGTCTGTCTGTCTGTCTTTGGCCCGAATTCACAAAGGGGGTTTGTCGACGAACCTCCTTTGTGAATTCGGGTCTGAGTGTCTGATGATTTGCTTGTTTGTGTATTTGTTTTTGTTTGTCTGTTTTGACTCGGGTAGCTTGGGCAAGGAAGACACGACTTCAGCCTGTAAAGGCACCCATCACTTCCTCTGTTTGTTTGTTTGATTGTTTGTTTTGTTGTCTTACCTTGTGTAGATTAGGCACAGACGACATGACTTCAGACTGCACAGCTCTCAACGCGCCCATCACCACCTCTGATGAGAAGTAGTCTGTAGACTGGACAACAGTGGGACCATGGTAATACCTGAAAGAAAGATGGCAAGAATATCGTAATTTCACTGCTCAAAGTAGTTCACTTAAAGCCCCACTGCACTACTTATAGCAACTTGCGCCCTCTTTATAGCAAACAATGCCTAATAGGTGCCTGTTCGTCCCCAATGATCCCCTTTTTTAAATATTAATTGAGAGCTGATTTGATGAGATAACCACCTGTCAGTGACTTTACAGGGAGGTTGAATCCCCCTGGCCAAACTAGTACAGACACGCTTAAAGTTGATGAGGAAATATTTCTGTTCTTCAGACAGAGGACATGGGTAATTTCAATGTAAATTCAATACTTTTCTTCTACTGAAATAAAGATGACTTATACTAAAGGCATCGCTTAACAATGTTATATCTGAGATGCATGGCCCTATGTGCTATCAGTGTTTTTGAAATGGTGTAATATATTGAAGCCCTAAAAATTGCACTTCAAAATGATCATGAAGTTCCTCAAAAAAGTAAAAATCTTTGAGTGATCGGTTTTACCATACTCATTTTCTCCAATAGACTATAGTGTTGTGAAAACCGTTAGGAAAACGCAAAATTTGATTTCTATTTTCAATCATAAATATCTTGATAATCAGACAGGCGATCGGCTCGTAAATGTCATGGATTTTCATGTATACCCTAAAGATTTATAATTATGATTGCAGCATGACATAAATCCCAAGGATTTTTTTAAAGGATCTGAGACAAAGACAGGATCCCTTTAAGTGTTCTATATATCAAGATTCCCCGGTAATACAAAAAAAAACAGTGCACTACTTCAAACCTGTCTGTTCTTTGCAGCTTCAAGGAGACACCATCTTGTTTGGATGATGAGGATAAATCCTCAATCTCGATGGCCTCTCGTAATCTGGCCTTCTTTGCACTGCTCTCATCTCCATCCCCTCCTCCGTCCGTCCGGTGGTTTGTGTTGGAGTTCTGGCTCAAAGACTGGGAGCTGGTTGATGGTGCGTCAGTGTCGTCTCCAAGGTTTCTTTTACTGTGACGAGATAATGATCAGAGACATGAGAAGGTGCAATGGCTCAGTGGTAGATCAGTGGTCTCATATATGTCTTGTTTATATCTTATTTACCCAGGGTAGCCTCATTAGTATTAATAATGTTCTCCCTGAGGGCCCTGCAATCATATTATTACCCCGGCTTAAGCCGAGCTACCATGAAAAGGTGCTCAAGCATTCATGGAATTTCTTCCTACCGGGTACCCATTCACCTCACCTGGGTGGAGTATGGCAAATGTAGATTAATGTCTTGTGAAAAGACATTTGTGCCGGGGCAGGACTTGAACCGAGACCATGCGATCCACAGTCCAGTGACGTATCGACTAGACCACAACGCCACAAAACCACAAGACCCCGGGTTCAAAACCAAGTCAATGCCCTTTGGTAAGGCATTAGTCCTCATTACCAAGCCCCTGAATATGTTGACATGTTTTCCCAAGGATCCGGAAAGGACTGCATGTCCCTCCTCTGAACAAACTACATCATGATTCGCATCCTACTGGGTACCCATTTAACACCCGAGTTCACAATGGCAAATGTAGATTAACATCTTGCCAAAGAACGATAGTGCCAGGCTGGGATTTGAACCCCATACCTTGTGATCTACAATCCGGTGACTTATCCACTAGACCACAACACCTTTCTTGAATGTGATTCATTTTAAACTCCTAAAACAAAGACTTACTTTGATTCTGAAGCAGCCAATACCCGTGTATTGTGATGGTTGAACCGTTTGATGATGGATTTGTTGACTGCGTTAGGTTTCATCACGTTATCCAAGGAAAATCCAAACTCCTGAAAAGAGATAATGTAAGCTTGTTTATAATAAATATAATGGTGGCTTCTTATATAGCGCACATGTCCGTCACGTTATGATGCTCCTGGCGCTGCTCCGATTATTACCCTGGCTTTAGCAAGGCAGCCACTGCGGCGCTCTAACATTTCAGGGAATTAATTGTTTTAATTTCATATAAAAAGACAACATGCATTCAGTAAAACAATAACAACAAGAATAATGAATTACAAGATGAAATAAACGGTTGGATAGCCCGTATTCAGCGGAATCGTTATGATGCTGCTGGTCTTCCATGGGGACCAGAAATGGTACAGTGAACTTCTGAGAAGAGACAATGTGAAAATAGCGAAAATACAAACATACCTGCCAACCTTTCACAGCAAAAATTAGGAATCTCTCAAGGAAAATTTAAGAATATAGTCTATTTTGTATTATCTATTTTGTATATTTTCACACAGTAACAAAACAAATAGCTAAAAAGCCACAAAAAATAGAAATCATTCCTCCAAAAGAGGAATAGTTTGCAGCTATGTACAATGTGTACTGCATAATGAAATACATGACTTGGTTTTTTTATGCAAGGTCTCATTTCCACATTAACTGCATATGAAAAGAATTTAAAGTAGCGCATATACAAAGAAACAAAACATATAAATATCTTTGATAGGTAGGTGGTATCAAAACAATATAAACGATTGTATGCATGTCATTAAATACAAAGGATGCTAACTTAATCTACCGATGAGGAGGAAACCTTGGAAGCATTATGCTTGTGAATAAGGTTGTAACTAGACATTACTGATGGGAAAGTTACTCAGTATGAGAGTATGAATATGGATAAATAACAAAAATGGAATGATATTTGTCTATCTCCATAACCTCAAATACAAATATAAGTACTGAAAATAACAATACATCAATTAATGAAATCCCTAGAAAGATAGAACGTATTAGAGAACGTATTTCGTATTAAAGGGAGTGTAGACTGAGGAGATTACGTGTCCTTCCCGTGGCCTGACTCAGGGCCAATCGGGTATAATACGACTATGGACGACGCGACTGCAGCAATCACGTGCGTGCAACACACGCACAAATGTAGAGATTAAGTCGCTAACTACCGTAATCAAGTCAATTCGTTTACGTGCAGTTGTCCAAAAGAAGACGCAGATGGCGTAAACAAGTATTTGCCAAGCTACATTCTCTTTAAGAGCTCTATAAATACAGGTTATTGTTCTCATTCAACCCAGAACTTTGTGAGTTATCCTTATATCTTACCTCATTTATTGTGTTGTCAGAAAGCCCTTGGATATCAAGAAGTGGGTCTTGGACAGTCTGGTTAGCTTCCTCTGTCATATCTGAGCAGAAAAGAAGAAAAAAGATTTACATCACTTGAAAAGTTTATGAAGCGTTTATATGTCATATTTGATCACCAAATGAAAGAAAGAAAACATGACATCACTTTAAAAATACTAAAAAAGAGAAAGAAAGAAAACATGACATCTAATGACATGACAGGAAAATCACTGAAATGTTTCTCTTATTTTTCTGCTTCTTTAAAAACCAATTTAATATAATATTAGGGTGGACTTCTCATTTTATCTATGAGAAAATCATCTCAGAGGAAATATCACCTGGAGTAAGAAGCTAAAATATTTCATAAATAATAATACTCAGCTTTTATATAGCGCGAATTACAATTAAGTGTCTAAGCGCTTCCAAACTTGGAGATTATGACCCTGTCTTTAGCTGTGCTGCCATTACGATGCTCTAGCATTTCAAGGAATTAATTCCTACCTTTCTCATCCTTCTTGGCACACTCAGCGAAGAGATCTTTGCTTCCAGCGTTGATACGATCTCGGTGGAAATACTGGGACTGGAAGAAACACGTCCAGAATTCTTTCTCTGACATGGTGTGTGGAACACTCTCAAGATGCTTCTTTCTCACTGGATAATAAAATAAATCGTACTGAGTCAAGGAAGAAAGAAAATGTGTTCTTATGAATCAAATACAACCTGCACCATTCTTTTAGCAACCCTCACAAGATGTTCTGATTTTCAACGTTCCAATTCAGATAGAAAATTATAATTATAGATTATATACCAATACTTGGAATTCCATAAGTTGACCTCTGTGACCTTTGATCTTTGATCTAGTTACTCCAACATGTAATCAGATTGTCTTCCTATGGTGATACATACGATAATCAAGTTTGAAGTTCAAACCTCAAGTGGTTCTTGTGATATCACGGAACGAGAAAGCGGGACGGACGGACGGACCATCCGTAAACATAATGCCTCTATCACCACCTTCGGTAGGCGGAGGCATGTAAACAGAAGTCCACAATTTTCTGAAATCTTAAGTGATGTGATAGACTTAATAGTTCAATAGTGTTTTACCTATCAGACAACAACAAAAAATTGTAATGTTTTTTATGATGAAGCATTTAAAAATTGACAGTTATAGCAGCAATACATATGAACGCTACTAGCAGACACAAATTGTTCACTTTCCTTTCATCGTAAAATATCTGTAATTCGGGGGAAGTCCCCTAATTGTATTACCTGCTGGATAGATTCGGAATATAGAATCAATGATGTCAGCTGTGAGGTTGTACTTGACCCCGTTGCAGCCATCTGTTTGAGGTTTAATGTCAGAGAGAAAGGCTGCTGACACCCCGACCCCTTGACCCCCATCGCTGGCTGATGTTGTTGAGGCTGATGAAGCAGTGGCGCTCTCTTGCTGGGACATCTATTAAACAAAATACACAAATGTTCAAAGTTTAAAGCCTGTCTGCACTAGTTTGGCTAGGGGGATTAGACCTCCCTGCAAGGTCACTGACAGGTGGTTATCTCATCAAATCAGCTCTCAATTAAAATAAGAAAAGAGGATCATGGGGGACCAACAGGCACCAATTAGGCATTGTTTGCTATATAGAGGGCGCAAGTAGCTATAAGTAGTGCAGCGGGGCTTTAATGAGGGCTGTATTATATTAGGTATTTCTAAAAGTTGACCCAAAGTGTAGCCTCTTGTATGAGGTTTGATAAAGAGAAAAGCTGCTGACACCCCCTACACCTTGGTCTCTGTTGCTGGTCGATACACATGAAGCAGTGCTGGGACATCAAACAAATACACAAATATCCAAATTATAATAAGGGCTGTATTGTATCAATTTGGGTAAACTTTCAGTATGGCAGTTAATGGAGGAGTGAGTTCTAGTCGTGTTGTTTTTCTAACCATTGTATATTTATTGTGTAATATTTGTATTTGTATATGGGATTGTGCAATATCTTTCTATCTTTCTACATGGTTACCTATGAGGGCTCGCATGCCTCTGGGCAACAGTGAAGCATTTCATTTTTGCGAAACCTGGCCCATAGGTAACCATTTCTTTCCTCTTCTCCTTGCTTCTCATTTCCTTCTCTTTCTCTATTATTTCTAAGATAATTGTACTTATTATTTATTATGTTGACGTTGTATATACAGTGAATTCCTGATTTTTATGGCCAAATAAATAATAAAAATAATTGAATTGACATTTATTTCCATCATCATGACAATATATACAAAGATAAAATATGGAATTTCATAACAGATAACAAAATCAAAATTACATATAAATTGACATAACAGCATTCAAAATATAAAGAAAATATGAAGGTATAAACCATAGTACAAATGGAATATTGTGCATCCGTAAAAGCTTGACAATTGAATGCACCATAAGACTAAGAATAAGAATAATCAGCTATTTCCTACACCTGATCCAAAAGAGGCCATGGGTTTACGGTTTGATGTGAAGAGCAAGGCTGCTGGGACACTGACCTGACAGTTATCATCTTTTTGCTATCACAAAAGACAACATAATTTTCATGATACCAACCCAAATTTACGAATGAATGTAGTTTTACAAACTCACATTAATGCGGCTGGCCCAGAATTCATCTGCAGTCATGACACCACTCATCACAAGGTCACGGTACAACTGAAAAAGTTCCGGGTCATCCTTCAGCATCCTGTATACATCAAAGATATTATATTAACAACGATATCGAGCATATCCCTCATTAAAATTTGACATACCGGTAGTCACAGTACAAGTCATGTATGTTTTGAGATTTTTTAATGATAAACTCAGGAGCACCTTCTAATACATAAACAGGTTCTTGATTCTATCTGTCAAAGAAGTTAAGGTTTGTAGATAAGCAAATCTACATTTCAATATAGGAATTCCTTTTACCGAACAGTCTGAAAAGAGGTCCTGGCAAGAAAAACACTTGAAATGTGTAGATGTCGGGGTCTAAAATCAAACGATAGCTGGAAAACTGGCATCCCAGTCCTATCTATTTTTTTTCAAAATCCTCTTTTCCGGAAAGTAAGTAAGGTCTCAAGAGTTGCTGGGAAAGGATTATGATCTCAGCGTGTAAAATCCCTAGTTCATATCTTCACCATCAAACCATCTCTAAGTCTTTAAAGCGGTACGTTTGCCTTGTTTTCTCTTTTTTTTCTGTTGTACCACTTAATTTATATTTAATTACTCATACAGTTTAGGGACAAGCCTTTGTTTGTCCCTCCACAGTTTGATACTTCTGTTCTGCTTTGTTATTTGTTGGAATTTTCTTTGTATTGTGTATGTTTGTCATTGTGATTTTTATCAAATGTGCAAATAAAATGAATTTAAATTGAATTGAATTTAATCTCTTTGTTGCTCAAGAGAAACTCACTTATTCTTCTCCTCTAGTTCTCTGCTAGCTTGGCTCCTGAACTTGGGCAGTAGCTGCTGTAAGAGCTCTTTCACGTCATTACGGTCCTGCTTCTGAGCCGCGGACCCGTCACGGTTTGCAAAGTGGAACTTGGTACTGGACCCGTTGTGGAGCAGGATCTGAAGCTGGACCTTGGAACTGGTGTCCTGACTGATTCTCTGTTCTGATGAGAGGATTTACATAACAATATATGAATTACATCTGGCACATGTGTTTGACTTGCTAGAACTACTTAAAAAGGGGTAAATGTAGAGAAAATAATGGGGAGATGTGAGTTGGTCTAGCGGCACGTTCACTTGGTCAGCTCTCTGTCTTTGCCTTCAAACTGGCCCAGGCGACCCCAGTTCAAAATTGAGTTACATATTTTGGATGGTGACGTTAAAGGTCAATCCCCAGACGTAAATAATCATGATTGATACACATTTGTAAAAAACCCAATTACACACACAATAATGCCAGGTGTTCACAAAACTAGACTATGATCAACTTTTATAATAATTTTGTTGCATTTATTTTAACATTTGTTTAGTTGTATCTTCTGCATTGTTGAATGTCCTTGTTATCAAACTGGATTTCATTATAATACATGTAAACATCATTGACAGCTTTATCCAGGATGCAGACCTGTACAAGTTCTAATATCCACCAAGGTCTTCACAAGAATCGTCCCAGTGCTTTCAAGAGTCAAAGAGGTCCAAGTATGTGGACAGTAGACTGGCGGGGTGTAGACCAAACGTCAATGAACGCATTTTACCATCTCCTCTATCTCTTCTAATATAAATAAGTAAATTATCGCACAGTAATCTTGTGATCCTAACATGGATCCTAGAGGACACCTTTTACAGGTGAATAATCATGATCCTCCCACTTTAGATATCTTATTATAATGGTTGTATTTTTAAGAATATATTTTATTATCTATAGGCTTCCAAGTGGTACAATAAATCAGTGTATTCAATATCTTTATCGCAGTACCTGGATGACTGATCAAAATTGTTTTTGTAGTGCTCATTCATCTGGGAACTTCAACTATCGATATCGATATCACACAAAAACGAGGCCCTATTTATTGAGGTAAGTCAAATTTGGTTATTTCGCTATAGTCAGCCTGATATAGATAATAAAGATATTGTATGGCCTTGTTTTTGTGTCATACAGGAATATATTGCTCTCGCTATGAAAATATTAGACCCGTCTCCAACTCGTTCAATATTGTCGTAGCCCGAGGAATATATTCTTGTATCACACTCAAAGCCATCCAATATTATAGAAGTATTGTTTTTAGCTTGACGTAGAAATCAATAAATGAAATGTTATGACAGGGGAATGACGCATACCGTACACAGGTTTGATTTGATACTTACGCTTGACGTCTGCATAGTAATGGCTGACGGTGAAGACCTCTTTGTTATCCTCCTGCCAGGCCAGACGCTTCCCCATGAGATACAGACTACCGTTGCTCTTCCTGCTACGGACCTGAGCCACGACCAGCAACACTTCCTCTGATGACATGGCCATGATTGAGGATAGTCAACAGCCTATAGGATACAAAACGCATACATGTACAATCATTACCAAGATGGAGCTGTCTACTATCTTTGACAACGGATAGTCAACCTGTTCAAAACATCGAGCCAATACCGTCACTATCCAAGCGCTATATAGTTCTCCTTAGAACTATATGCTATTTTAAAGAAAGATAATCAACAGTCTTTTTCAAGACTATACCAACAGTCCTTTTCAGGACTACAAACCCTCAAGAAAGATTACTGAGAGTCTTTTTCCGGACTCCTCAATCCTCCCTGTCTCTCTCACATGGTGCACCCGCAAGTCTACTGTATATCTAGAGTGGGTAGAACATTCATACAAGTACAGTCAAACCTGCTTTGGTGACCCCCCCCCCCCCCCCCCCCCCCCGTTTACATTTTTTGTTTCCCTTGAAAATAGTTTCTCATTGAAACATGTACTAAAGGAATTACCTGTCTACAACAAGCACGTTTTTTGTTTCCCTTGGCGTTCGCTGGAGACAGGTTTGACTGTACTAAGTTGGAGGTGAGCTTACATTAATTTCTTTGATGTGTAATAATTTGATTGTATTTGTAGTTCATTGTTATTCATAATCATATAATTATGTATCAGACTCTACAGTTGCTTGACTTTGTGTACATTATAGATTTTATTTCTACCATTGTTCTATCCGTTTGTAGTTTTATTTGTATTTGAAATCTAACCTCAAGTTTTGGTTGCAATAAAGTTGCTTTAAAGAAATAATCATAATTCCTACAATATGTACTTGCGGCACCTGGACACTGTCTCTATTGTCAGACTTAGTTTTGTCAAGATTTGTGGTTGTTGATTTTGGGAGAGTAGACTACAGTCTCCTAATACCAATTTTCATTATTTACGTTGCTGCTAAGAAATTCTCGCCTCAAGTTACAACTTTAAATATGATGAGCAGATTCCACATCAAAAGTTTAATACCTTTTTTTTACCATCTACTTTTATTTTCAAATCAGTTTTTGTTATGATCCACACAAAGTAGTCTGAGGTCAGGACCCCATTATTGCAAGATTGGTTTTGTGTGTGGAACTGTGGATCATAACAAAAACTTTTTGTTTTTAGTAAGACTAAGACTAGAAAGTAAAACTCGAGGCGCTAATTCAGAATCATATCCATACTTTGACCCGTAACTTCGGCATGGAGAGTTTCACCATAAACATCATCATCATCATTTCCAGCTCTCGGGATCGAGAGTGGGGCTCAAACTAAGCTTGGCCCTTCGCGCCCAGTCACACGCGCCAGCGCGTCAGGCGCAAGTCACGTCTGACTGCCGACTGATAGATTCAAGGCAAGCCTAGCCGAGAGTTAGCCGACCGACTCATTCCTGCACAGCCGCGCCACCGGCGAGTCATGCCAGTGCTGCGCTAAACACAAAAATAAAAACTTCAAACAGCCAATGTAGATTGCCATCTAATAAATTGCTGTAATTAAAAGGAATATCATCGACAAGGATTGATTCCCGACTCGAAATGACTTACCAGAAAATCTTTCTGGAATCAAAAGACGACGAATTGTAGCAAAGAATTTTCTTTCATTCAATGTTTTTGCAGGACCATGTAAGTCGCCATTTTATTTTTGACGTCATAATGGTCTTCAAGAGCGCCAGCTTTTGTTCTAAATTTGTATAATGATTAAGAGGCGTTATTGGACTTTGTCAAAGTTTGTGTCAAAATTATCAAAATTAATTTAATTTAATGTAGACCGACTAATTTATTTAGAACACGGTAGTTACTATTATTCGTAAAATAATGACACAATAAAAAAGAGTCTCCCGTTTTCCCTCAAGCGAAACCCCAACCCGAGTCCATACACCTGTCGTTTTGTGTTTCTATGACGACGGGACTTTTGTTTACTCCGGTCGCTCCGATATCCGTGCATAACATTGCATGCACAGATCTCTACCGCGCCGCATAACACGATAGTGTAGAGACGGAAACATATCCAAGCGAATATACCGACTACAAACTTCGTTAAATTTGTTGCTTTTAAGTGTTGGAATAAGTTCGAACAATGACGACAACGTTACCATCATTAGAAGGTATGTAATTATTTGGTGGAAATGTGATGTGCAATTAATTGTGTGGACAAATATACTTTTTAATCCTGTGAGTGTGAATACTAGGAGATAAATGTTGAGCTGAGTACTAGTAGTGGTAAACTAATGGTTTAGTATTTGTGATGTGGCCTGTGGAGTTCTATTCTCCTATTCCGTTTTAGTTTAAGGAACTTAAAGTATAATGGATGTGTGAGTTAAATTCACAACTAAGTTTCATTGGATTAATGTTAAAGATATAATCACTGTTGTAGATTTTAATATAGCTCAGAGGAAAACTATCAGTAATGCAATTAAGGCCAAGGATTTAACTTTGAAGTTTGATTTGAGTTCATAAGTTCGGTTGGCACTAATTCTCATCAGTCTTATTATTATTAATGATTGAATATATGAAAGTTTTAAAATGAATATACATTTGATTTTTCTTCACATTTTGCTTCACATTTTTCTTTTCATTTTTAGCCCTTCTTGGGAAGGAAAAGAAGAGCAATGTCTCATTTGGAACGACGGCCCACAGACCTCTCTTTCCCGCCAGTCTACCGGTAAACAGGATTGGTAATGGGATGGCCCTAGACACAAAACCAAACAGAGGACCAGGTTCTTATGATAATGCAGAGGTAATTATATTTTACCAATCATATGTTTAATTTATACTAGTATAATGATAGCAGTGATATTAATGTTGCATTGATGTTGAAACGTATTTATATATCGACAATAATATTGTGATGACTGGTAATACTATTGATAGTGATACATATGATGATTATATTTCTAAAATATTTATTCATTTATAATATGGTGATGGTAGCATGGATGAACTTTACAGTTTACAGACATATTATACTTAATCGTCTACACTATACACAAATATAAAAATGCTTCAAAATTCAAGTTTTTGAGTTATATATATGTAAATACAGAAATTCGTTTTTCCATTGGTGTTACAATATGTGCAATATAAATCATGTGCCTAGACCCAGATTAGGCATTCGGATCAGGAAACTGTGTTTGACTTTTAAGATTATTTTCTTATTTCATGATCATAACTTAAATTTCTAATTTTGCCATTTTACTGCTTCCTACTTCAATGCTTGCCAACCGTGGTTTATTCTTTACACAGAATTTACTTTACTAACAATTTAAACATTTAAAACTGCAACTAGCAAGAGATTTAACTATTTTTTTTCTTTTTTCTTTTGTACAGAAAACTACATCAATGTATGATGTAGACAACCAGGTTACAAGCAAGAAGGGTTATACAATGGGAGCCAGGACAGGGCCAAGGATAAGAACAGAATTCCAAGTGAGTATTTTTTCTTCATTTTAATCTTAAAGCCCCACTGTACTACTTGTAGCTACTTGCTCCCTCTCTATAGAAAACTTCCCCAATCGGTGCCTGTTGGTCCCCCATGATCCTCTTTTTCTCATGTTAAAAATTGAGAGCTGAGTTGATGAGATAGCCAACTGTCAGTGACCACGCTGTGTGGTCTAATCCCTCCTGGTCAAACTAGTACAGACGGGCTTTAATGCCAGACAAAAAGAAAAATAGAAAGAGCGAGTAATACAGAAATAGGCAGGCAGATCAGCGACTGTGGACTAGCAGACAGACAGAAGCAAACATTACAAATATTATATTTGAAATATATTAACAGACAAATACAGAATGGATACTAGTAAATAAAATGAACAGATAGGGAGGGAAGAGGGAGAATTACCAGTGACAAGACAGAGAATAAATCTTGCTCCATATGATATTTGGATTGTCTTTTTTTTAACATCTTTTGATTTATACTAGGAGTAACAATATACTTCATTTGTGATGTTTGACATTTGTAACTGTCATTCCGAATGAAAGGGTTTTAGTAGAAGCTGTTTGACTGAACTGTTTCATAGAACAATTTTATCACAAATTTAATAGAATAATCACATCTAAGTCAGTAACAGTTATACATTTGCAAGTTTATTTTGCTCTCATTTTATGTATACATTATGATTATAATCAACAGTTTGTTTTCAGAATTATAACAGATTTTTTTTTTTTTGTCCCTCAGACAAAAACGCCATGTCCTTCTGCCTACCAAAAACAATGGTCCGCGCCAAAGACCTTTGACACTTCCAATAAGCCGTTTGAAGTTGGAGCAAACAGGTTCTATAGGAACACAGTCGATCCTGAACTCACACCAGGGTAAGTGTTTTGAACACCTCAAAAACATCAGGGCCCCATTTCACAAAACTTGTCATCAGTGATGAATGTCAGCTTTTGTTATAAGCTACTGAGATCCTTGCTTCTGATTGGTTATCAACAGATTTGTCAATGATTTTTGTCATTTGTCATTGAAAAAAGGCTTTGTGAAACACCCCCAGGTGTCCCCATTCTCCTGATTAACATTTTTTAGCACTTTCTTTTCTACTTGTAAACTTTAACCTTTTGGGGTTCAGAAAAGAGCGAAAAGAATGTTTTGTATCTATAAATTCTCTGGGTAGTATATAGTCACGACAATGTTTTCCATGAGGGCCTACGAGCGACATGCCGGTAGGAAAGTATCTGTAAGTTATACAAGTTGAAAGAGCATATGTACACAGTGAAATATATTCATATAAAATAAAGACTGCAACAAATTCCTACTGTATGAGCAGGAATGGAAAACGATATGGCAATAGATTTTTCTAACATCATAGATAATATCACTTTTCCCTGTTATATATCCCAAGTCCCGCATCTCATACAGTATCTCAGACTGATGTTAAAACTTTGAATGGCTATCACAGATTTCTGCTCTTGATCACTCGGTACATTTCGTCATCATCTGTATTCAGATATTCATTTTTGTATACATTTAGAGCCAATCTTTGATTCTGCAATTTTAATAACCTGTTTTTCTTTTCCATTTTTCTTTGAATAACAGGGCTGGAACTTATGAACACAACGTGCCAAGGAACAGGAAAGTAGCTTACCACGGAACATTTGGAGGTCCACAGCTGCTTAAGATCCCGCCTACAGATGGCTACCTTATGCCGGAAGACTGCAAAGGAACGACGCAGAAGAGCCGCCTTATGACGTACAAAGAGAAGAGGAAATTCGCGATCCGCGAGGCTTACCTGAGTTTGTACTTTTGAGGAGGCGAAGGCTTATTTTTATGGACAATTAAAAGACACTATAGTTCACTTTGAGGAGCTGCAATATTCTGAACAACGTAATTTTCAACGTGTATTTTCGAACCGTTCTTCTTGAGAAATCATCTTTTTCTTCTGTGATTTGCTTTTTTCTCAAAAAGTGGAGTTTTTTCAATCAACTTCTGTTTCACTTCTGGCTGGAACAGACGAGTTACAGCGCTAATGACAGTTGTGATATTTAACGCCCATAAGAAGAAATAGACATATACATAAATAAGAGAAAAACTTTCAATATATATCCATTTTTTTTTTCTTCAACTTTGTACATCTACAACCATCATGATATGCCATCTCTTAAATTGTTATTCAATCCATTATTTCCATGTAGTATTATAGAAATTGAAGACAAATCAGGAGTTTGTTTCAAATCTCATTGAAAAGAGGGGTAGAGAGAAGGGAAAGGTGATCACCTTTAATTATATGCACTTTTCACCCGCTTGTCTTTTTTGTTAAAAAAATAATTAATTTAGGGTTGCTCTTCCTTGTTCTCTCTCTCTCTCCCTCCCTGCTGTTTTTTTTCTCCTGGAGGGGGGGGGGTAGATGTTTACCTTCTTTTTATCGCTCTTGCTCTAAATCAGTTCCAATTTCTCTCTCTTTCACCTCTCTCCTTATCTATCACAGAGAAGAAATCTTTTTCAATAATTGATACGTTATATGTACTCAAATAATGATGCCATGCTGAAATGTACCTCACAAAGAGATAAATTTGTAAATATTGTACAAATATGAAATATAATAAATGTTATTGAACTCAACAAAACAAGAAATGATCGCAGTTTGTTTTTTTACTCTAGTGTTATTTATTTCCTGAAATAGTTTGCTGTTTCGTTCCAAATCCTACAAAGATAATTAGGAGTTTTGATCAAATAATAGATAAATTGAAGACACATAATACAGGTGTATGTACATATGAAAAGTCATGTAGAACACATCATTACAACAAACGACCAGCACCAAACAAGACTAGTATGAGAAGAAAATCTACTCCTGGGCCCTGTTTCATGAAACTTGTTATCAATAACAAATACCCAATTTCTATGAGAAGTTTGCTCTCAGCCAATCAAAAGCCACGATTTCAGTAGCTTATAACAGTTACTGTAACTTGTTATTGATTACAAGTTTTATGAAACGGGGCCCAGGTTTTCTGTTAAATCCATCAGGATTACCTTCATGATGAGGAATCATAAAACAAGTAGCAAAGAGGGTCAATGAGATAATTTATATTTATGGCTTTTGAACACATAAATGAATTGAACATTGTTTTGAATAATCTCGGCCGAAAATCATTTGCAATTTATTTTAAAAAGAAGTATGCACACTTTATCACAATGACATAAACGTTTTTCAAAAAAGCAATTCCTAATAACTTTTCAAAAAAGCCATTGCTGCCATGAGAAAACATTAAATATTTTAAATTCATAAATAAAATTTAAAAAAGAGAAGAAAAAAATAATATAATACGGTAGTTGTTTTACCTATCATTTAAACAAACACATTTCTTTCCAAAGAGCCGATATTCGACTATAAAGGTCTGCAAATTTGAGAAATAGGAAATACTCAGGACCATAGTGAAAAGCAAAAAAGTCAAGGAATATTTCCTGTATGGAGATGTCTCTGAATCTAGAGACTTGGTTTTTGTCTTTACAGTATTTCCCAATCAATCAATCTGAATACCGGTAGTCAGAAGATGGAAACAACAGAGTATGAGTGACTACCTGTTTCCTTAATAATAAAAATAATAATAATTGGATTTATATAGCGCCTTTTCCAAAGGTTACAACAGTTTGAGGTTTCTTTTCATGAAAAAGTACGCAAACAGGGAGGATGTATCGGCTACAATAAGCCATGATCTTTTTTTACGATGACATTACCAAAACCTCAGTTACTAGCCATTTGTATACATCAATCGTGAAGATAGCTCCAAAAAAAGAAAAAATTGCAGCAAGTACCTTGTTGATTAAGCATATAAACGTTGTTGCAACCAGCACGTTTGCATAATTTTCCTTTCTTCATATTACTTTATCATTTACCAATAGAACGACTGGAGGAAAATATGCTAGGTTGATTTGTACAACATGTACCTATACACATATTATTTTGTCAGGTGATTGCTACACTTAAAGCCCCACTGCACCAATAATAGCTCTTGCACCCTCTATATAGCAAACAATGCCTAATCGGTGACCATTGGTCCCCATGATTCCCTTTTTCTTATGTTAATTGAGAGCTGATTCGATGAGATAACCACCTGTTGGTGACCATGGTGGGAGGTCTAATCCCTCATGGCCAAACTAGTGCAGAGGGGCTTTAATATTGTTGGGAATGGTGTTTTGGGGTGGGGTAGGCCCTCGCTAGGCCAACATCTGCTGTTGAAGACTCTCAAGTCTGCCCTCTACGGTGGCTAAGTTGTTCTGCCAGTTGACCAGGTGCTCTCTTAGCTGCTGCCATTGCTGACGTCCGAACGTCCGATGCGTCACAAAGCTAAGGAGAGATACAATACAGGCAATCAATTAGGATTTTATATTTTTTCAAGTGTACAACTGAAATACATATACATATACAGTCAAACCCGTCAAATGGTCTTTTATGGACCTGAACAGTGAAACCAGTCTATAATGACCACCCAAGAGAAACACAAAAAGTGGTCTTTGTAGACAGGTGGTCTTTATGTACAGGTTTTTTTTAGTCCATGTTTCAATGAGAAACCATTTTCAAGGGAAACCAAAAATGTGGTCTTTGTAGACAGCTGGTCACTAAAACAGGTTTGACTGTATTTTTTCTTTGATATAAAAATATTGTGATGTTAAAGGTATTACAAAGTTTTGGTATGGGGTCATGAATTTGGTTCAAATTAAAATATTGGAAGCATATGCGTTCCTACAATATTCATTGATCGTTGTCCCGGTTGAAATCGAGTCTAAAGTTATGAAATTATAAATAATAAATTCTTTATGTTGTATAGCTCCCTCTCAAGGTCAAGATATTAATTTAGCTATGAAACAATGTTTCTTGACTAAAATCGACCGATTAGCTATTCCCATTTGGAAATAACGTATCACAACTACATATTCTGTGATTTTCATGGTCGCAGCTACCATTGTACGGCCGTAGGCGCTATTTGAAATTTATCAAAATTTACCGGGAGCACCGGTAAATTTTTATATTCAATTTTTCTCGAAAACAGAAGTGTTTTAGGGGGTAATTTATTTAGTGCTTATAATACATCCACAGGGGCATCCAAATATATCAAAATTGTAAAGATCCACTATCCACCCAATTTTCAAAATTTCCCAAAACTTTGTATTACCTTTAATATTGTGATTTTCATGGTACCAATCTCCTAATTTTCACTGTATGCAAAGTCTTAATTAGCATCTAGTCTTGCAGAAAAAAACTTAGATGAGAACTAACATCTATCTCTCTCTTTCTCAGACAATCTTTACAATTTGTTGTTGGTCAACAAAATATCTGTCAGTCTGACAAAAGGAAATTGGAGGTTTTCAAGGTGGTAGGTGGATGGGTATGGGGTGGGGGGGGGGTATGTAGAGGGCTTTGAAGTTATTATATAGCATAGGGGCATATTGCCCTTTTCTCTGATTAATTCTGAGCATTGATGATAACTCACCTGACGTTTACTTTGTGCTGTAGCTGATCAATCTTTGCCTTGGCCATCTTGGATTTTACAACTGGGGAAAATGAAAAATAAGGAGAAAATCAATCTAGAAATATGGCAATATATGTTTCAACCAAAATCATTGAAACTGTAAAATGTGTTCAACAACGCAGACAACAACAAAATTGAAATTATAAAAACATGCAAAAAAGAACGATACATACTTAATATGATAATTGAGTATATGTGGAGGGACTAGCAAAGGCCCAAGGCCTATCAAGGTTGGGAAAGAAAGTAATCAAGCTAATAAATGTACAAATATAGCTGCCTATAAAGTTTGGTCTTGGTTCTCAATGTTTCCATACCAAAAGATAATTCTCATGTTAAGGGTATGAAATATTTAGCTGTTTTCTGTATCTACAGTAAAAAGTGAGCGTGCACCGTGGAAGTAAAACATGGCTTATATAAATTTGTGTGATGTAAATTGTTATGGATAACCAGGTTGTAGGAAGCGGTCATGATGATTGTGATGGGTGTATCGAATGTATCGAGATACACTGTACGTACTTGTCCTGCAGACGAGTTAGTTTAGTTTTGAGTTTGAGAACGAAGCTCGAAATGACGATTGAATAAGATCGCTTCCTGAAATCTAACCACTTTGTGTAACTTTGTAGTCTGTTGAGTGGACTAAGGACCTGGGGACAACGGGTAGAGGACTTCACCCGTAACAATGCTTACCATCGATGACGAATCCTTCGACGTCATCTTGTGACATCTTGAGCTCTTGTTGGAGCGTATCGAAGGAGATCTCCTTCACGTCTACAGCCATCCCCATGAAGGTCAGAATCCTCATCTTCTTCATCATTTCATCATGAGATAGGCCTACATACATGGAAAATAATCAAAAAAATAATAACAAAAATAGTTGGTCCTTATATAGGGCATTTCAGGACCGCAGGCCCTCTCAATGCACTTTACAGATATATATTATTACCCCTGTCATCGGATTCATGCTTACTCGCACAAAATGTATGCACATACTCCACTCCCTGGGGAGCATTCCAGCCAGTCGCCATTTTACAAGCGCACACTTGCTCGTTGAACCACATGAACGTTCGCATCCTACCGGGTACCGGGTATTGCACTCATGTCTGTCAGACTCGACACTCCTGGCGCTCCACGATTATTACCCTGGCTTTAGCATGGCTGCCATTACGGCGCTCTAGTATTTCAAAGCGAATGGGCCGACACCGATATCACATTGATCTTGATCGATCGCATATCTATAATGTCATCCATGGTATAGTGCACTATACCATGAATGACGTCACGGTATAGCACATTTTTGTTATTTGTAACATCATAGCAATGTTATGTTTGGTGACATGAGGCTTTGTTGACCAATCACTAAACAGGATTTCATTAATCAAAAATATAATATCTAATACCTGTAATCATGGCCAAGATACTAAAACAATTTCATGAAGTTGGAAATGCAATTGTTTTGTTCAATAGTTCGATAACATTGCCCCCTAACCAAGATTTTTTTTTAATCTCTCACTTTTTGGCATAATCACCTATAGATAGCACATCTCATAATTAACGTGACCACAACATTTCATATCTACATCTCAATCTCTTCCTTTATATTACATAATTCACATATCTCTATTAAAAGCACAATCGTTTATGAAGCTTCACACTACTAGATGGATAACAAATTATGAATTTGCATCTATTCATGCAAGAGACTCTAGGATATCAAATCACAACTAAAGACCATGCCCCAAAATCACGAAAGACTCTTTTGATGATGTAACATTCTGGATGTAAACCATTCTTGCTTTTACCCCAAAATACAATGTTCAAAGCTCACCTAATCCTTTGACGAAATCCTGATTTGCATTGTAGAAATTCAGATAGTCCTCTAGCTTGCCCGAGACAAATATCGTTAGGAGCTGCAGGATGATGAGAAAAGAAGTAAATTCATTGGAATGAGGCTTATAAGATAAAATCAAAGGGAGATGTGAGTCGGTCTAGCAGTGATGCCCAAAGTCAGCTCTGTGTCTTTCAAAAAATTCTTAAAAGAAAAGCTTAAATTTCAACAACAAAATGAATCATAATTTTTGCAAGATTGATAAATTTGTATAAAAATGAGGTACCTGTCACAAAGAAGAAGAATTTTGATAAAGGTGTGTAAAGTAGATGACATCTTTAGGTTTAAGAACCTCCTTTATGATAATTCCTAAAACCCTATGTTAACTGGGGGGGGTCAATTTGACCCCCCCCCCCCCCCCCTGTAGAAATTTTGCGACTTCTCCGAAACCGCGGCAGATATACAATTTTTCTTTCGTGACTTTTTACTTTCGAGTCTTACGCATCTTTTAAAACAATTTTTTCAAAAATCGGACCTACGGTTACAAGGTCACGTGACCTGTTGTCTTTGCATGTCAGCCCGAAAATCGCTCATTTTCGTGATTTGTGTACAAAACATATGTAAAAGTCATTTTCCCTAAAAATAGATAAAACATTGGTTATTCAGTCTTGTTTAAAGTTTAGATGTTTGTTTTGGTGTCAAAATAGTTGAATTGTAGTTATAAATGAAACAAAACAATAAAATACATCAGTTAAAAAAACAATGAAATACATAAGAAATTATAAAAACAAGAGATAACATAAGGAATAACCTGGCTCTTCCAAGTTTTTGTGTTGTATTATTATTCCAAATGGTCTAATAAATATATGTAGTCAAAAAGAATACGTAAACATGAATAATCTATGATTTATGGGCAGAAATGTGAATTTGATGACCTTATTTGCATAAATTACCATAAATATGCAAATAGTGAATTTTTCAAAAATTTGAAATTACCATAGTTTTCTATACACTTCAATTGACATGCATGCAAATTTTCGCGGCGATCGGCGGTGAAACGGCCGAGATCTTAGGGGGGGGGGGGGGGGGGGGGGGGGGGTCAAATTGACCCCCCCCCCCCCCCAGTAAAAACCTGGTCTGAAATAGCCCAGTTGAAATAGGGTTAAGGGGCAGTCCACCCTGATAGTAAGTTGATTTCCATCACATGAAGACTCTCCAAAAGCCTACAGGGAATTTCTTGATTGGACTACAGGTTTGCTGTGTGCAGACTATTGACATCAATTTAGTATTTCCACCAAGTATGTATGGTGTCAGAAAATTATGATCTTCTGCACATGGAAACTGATAACCCTCTCCTTTTAAAATCAACTTAATATCAGGGTGGACTTCCCCTTTAATATTTTCTTGGTCCCTTAACCCTCCTGAACAAAAAAAAGACTGATTTCCACACCATGACTGATAAGGTACGTCTTTATCTCACACACCGGGCAAGTATCAGAATCACAGAAACTAAGTAGAGCAGCAGAAGAGAGAGCAAGACGTCTTCTCACACCAAGCCTGGCGGAAATCATCAGAATCAAACGATAGTGCCAATAAACCCAACAACAACAACAACAACTACTCACATCATGAATCCTCTCTCCTTCCAGGAACTTGACCGGTCTGAGGGTCAGGAGGTGGTCAAAGAGGTAGACCTGTGGGCCGGCAATGGCGCTGACGATGCACCTGTTGGCCTCATCACGAGCCTGGGAGGCGTTGTCCTCTGTGTAGGTCCCCAAGAGCTCCACCATTACCACACTGGCTTCATCACTGAGGGGAGCGAGAAGAGGGAGGGGCAGGGAGGGGAGGGGGAGAGAGGGGGAGAGAGGGGGAGGGGAGGAAGAGAGAGGGATAGGAAGAGAGAGGGGAGGAAGAGAGAGGGGAGGAAGAGAGAGGGGAGGAAGAGAGAGAGGGGGAGAGAGAGAGAGAGAGGGGAGAAGAGCAAAAGAGAGAGAGAGGAATATATCTTAGTTATACATTTTTCTCTCATTGATTTTCTATGACCTTGTAATGAATGATCAATTTGTTCTACAAATGAAATATGTCACTACATCAGCACTAAACAATCAATATAAAAAAGAAGGTGTCGTAACAGGGAGGTCCCTGGTTCAAAACCAAATCAATGCACCCAAGGGAGACAAAAAAGTGGTCTTTATAGGCAGATGGTATTTATGTACAGGTGCATATAGTACATGTTTCAATGAGAGACCATTTTCAAGGGAAACAAAAAATGGGTCATTGTAGACAGGTGGTCACTAAAGCAGGTTTGACTGTACATGCTTTTTTTAGTAGTCCTGTAAAACAATCATCTTCAAACAAAATAATAAACTTACCCATGCTTGCTTTCTTTGAGCCCCTCATACAGCAGCCTGTAGACATTGTTGACTCTGTCTCGATTCAGTTCCCACTGAATGGTCCATTTCTTCACCTTTGACAAAGAAGAGTAAAAGAGAATAATAATAATAATACTTTACCGTTTTTGTATAGCCCATTACACACACGCATATTTGCATGTCTTTATGAGCTTTACAGAAGAGAATACCGGTACAGAAGAAGTGAAAATGGTGCGCTGGGTTAATAATTGTGAGATCTTACAAAGTACTAAATAGATATATGTTTTCAAATTACTTCTAAACTTTTCATAGGTTTCTATATTTCTAAGGTATTCCGACAAGTTATTCAATAAATTAGTGGTTGCATATAAAATGACGTTTCCCCTTAAGATTTTGTCAAGTTTGTGGGACATAACATATAAAGTTATTTCAGTCATGTTGTTACAGGGTACATAATGAAATGTGACGGCTCTACAAATGAACAGAGGTCTCATAACCTGATTCGCCTCGATTGGCCATCCAATATTCAAATGTGCATCTTCTTTTTTTATCTTCATATATCAAATTGAAATCCAACCACCACATACATCTGTAAATGTTGATGTACACCTCCTCTTTCTTTTTTCTTCTTTTTTCTTTCTCTTCCTCTCTTTCCCCTTTTACCAATATTTTGTTCCTCCATATTTGTATTATTATGTATAGAGCTTTGCGTAGTTTGTCAACCCTTTTGTTTGATATTTTCGATTAGTTACAGCCAGCCTTACAGACATTATATTCTTTTGAAATATGTAAAATTTGCAATGTTTTGTTTGTTTTATATTTGTAAAACTGCAAAAGAAAACGAAAATCAAACAGAAATAAATATATCAAATCAAATCAACTTATACCCTTTGGTACGGAACATTTCCGTCAAGTCCCTGAGGTTGGACTTAAAGATAAAGACCAGTTATGATTGCATTGTGAAAGAAACGTTGTGGAATCGATCAGAAAAGGATGATCATCTAGCATATAAGTATTGGTGTGTACTGCAAGGTTCTGGAATCATCAAAATGATAAGAAATTTGGCCCAGTCTTCGTAAAGTTACTAGCACTGTACACAGAAAGATGTATATGGGACTAAGCACATGTGCGCGACACGTGCGTTTATCTCTCACAGTGTCAGTCCAATAGATAAACTAATTTACCAAATATATCAATTGGTAGGCGGTTTCCCTGCAACATTTTTATCATCATGTATTAGTTAAAACATATTCTTTCACATGATTGATAATAAAGAGCTTCCATTTCATTTTTTGAAATTGGGGCGTTTCCAATACTGGTCTTTAACTTTAAACTGATTGTTTACAGGGATATACTTCTTATAGCAGTAAGGTAAAATAATTATAATAGTAACATTTGTAGAGCACTTAAAACTACGTTTCTAAGAGCTTTACATCGTAATTGTTAATACCCTGGGCATTGGATTCAATTGCTAATCTGTTATTGTATTTATTATTGTAATTTGTTTTCTTGTGTTCTTTGTTATTGTTATACTCCTTTATGTTCCTGGAAATGAAATAAAATAAAATAAAAAATAAATTAAATTAAATTAAAACAAATAAAATACAAATAAAATCAGACTCATACCATGTCTAAATCTGTGACGACTTGATCAATGTCTTCATATTTAGTTATCAATAACTAATACCTAATTGCTCTCAGCCAATCAAATGCCTCATATTCAGTAGCTTATAAGAGTCACTGTAACTTGTAATTGATTACAAGTTTTATGAAACGGGGGCCTGGTATTCTGTTAGATCCATCCGGATAACTTTCATGATGAGGAATCGTAAAACAAGTAGCAAAGAGGATCATTAGGGACTTTTCGATTTGCCCGTTCACTAGTGGACTGCGACGTATGCGGTCACTTTTGAAGCAGTGCGCATGCGCATCGACGAGCTCATCGTTCGTAGCAGAATTCTTGAACGCGTTCGCCCTTGTTTTGCCGTCGTTCGCAAACTGTGACGATACATGTTCGTAAGCAATCTTTTGTAGGCACGAAACATCACATTGAAGTCACAAAATGGACCCAATTGACCTAATTCTAGAACCGGAGAGTGGTGGAAGCGTGAATTCTCTTAAATTAACACATTTTCGTGTCTGTAATTGCCCTTAAAATCAAAATTGTTGCAGAATAATTCATAAAATGAACACTTTTATTTATGCATCGCCAATTTGTTGCAGCATATTTTTCGAGATCAGTCCCATGCACCGAATTTGGTGTGTTGTATCTTTAGCTTCTCGATCGAATTTCGCGCTCACTTAGCAGAATAATTCATTAAATTAAATCAGGCACCGAATTTGGAGTTGGATCTTTAGCTATTCGATCGAATTTCGCGCTCATTAAGAGAGCGTCGTAGTTGTGTAAAATCGAAAAGGTAACGAACAACAGTCAGTGTTCCTCGTCAACCCTACTTAAAAAATGACCGTGTACGTCGCAGTCCACTTATAAACGTGCAAATCGAAAAGTCCCTAATGACATTACCAAGTCCCTGGTTGGTTGCTTACTTACAAGCATACCGGTATACAAATTACAATGTGCATGCTTTTTTAACAGTCGGGTAAAACAATCATCATCAAACAAAATAATATTATATTATCCATCAACAACCACAATCAGATACATACCTTGTCTAAATCTGTGACGACTTGATCAATGTTTTCATATTTAGCAGCGACTCTTAACATGCCTGTGTAGACGTGGTAGGCAAGGGGGTTCGTCTCTCCAACGCCATGGAATAAACTATTCAAACTGGGGAACAGAAACAAGAAGAAATTAGTTCACTCTTTATATGCCACACAAATATAATCTTCCTGTGCCACATAAGATAGATATACATGCACTGAATGCTTCAAGATTATAGCATTGTTTCCGGTGGAAGATTTAGCGTATAATTGTGTTCACAGGGTATCATGGAGGTAATCTAGACAAGAAATGGGAAATTTTGCAAAGCCATTGTGATGTACAAAGCAATCTTTTAGTTAATTTTGTGCAAAATTACACATGTAGCAAACAAGCTATTTCATTTATTTAATTAAAGTGTCATCATCTATCTCATTCAAAAACTTTTGAATTGAGATATATGACATATGCCGTTCATATTTCACAGACGAATGGCTATTCACAACATGGTAGGCATGTGAATCAGTCTCTCCAATGCATTGAAACAAGCAATTCAAACTGAAAGACAAATATAAATAATATGAAATAATAATAATAATTATAATACTCAGTTTGTATATAGCGCTTATTACAATCACTAAGCGCTTCCAAACTTGGACATTATTACCCCGGCTTTAGCTGTGCTGCCATTACGGCGCTCTAGCATTTCAAGGAATTAATTCCTGCCAGGTACCCATTTACATCACCTGGGTTGAGTGTGGCAAATGTAGATCAAATAGGGGAAGGTACTGTGTGCATGTAGCCCTTTGTGTTCCTGTTATATCATTAACCCAATGTCTACTGGAGCCGGGTGGTCCCTGTGTTATGCATATGGGAATGATTGAATTCAGTATTCAATGGGTTTAAAAGACCGCCAGTAGAGGAAGGAACATTATCAAGAACCATTTTCATGCATTCTAGCTGTACAATTGAATATTGGAAGACAAGAGATGGAAAGGGGAAACAATATATGTTTATTATTAGGTTAATGATATATGTTTATTTTGCAAACAAGCATTTGTCTGTGCCACGTCTATCCATTTGCTGTGTTATATCTTTCTAAATGTACTATATTTTTGTATTTTAACCGCTCTGTCTAAACGTTATGCTTTCTGATGTAAATATGTTCATTGTTTGTTGAGGGCCCCATGGAAGACCACTACTTATTGGTGAATGGGCTACCTGACAAAAGATTAGAAATAAATACAATGGCATCCTACATTTTTATTCTGATGTACGACTGCTCGGCTGTGCCTGACTTGGTGATGTGTTCGCTGAGTTTAGGGACAAGTTTTTCCATCGTTTCTTGTGGAAAGTAGATGAGAAGAGACAGGATACTGTTGAAAACACCTTCAATTTCTGTAAAGGAAATAGACAAAGAAAGAGACTTGAAAGGGTTATTTCAAATTAAACATTAAAACTATGGCATTTTATGAAAATTTTTATCAACATGTTAAAATATTGAAGTTATTCCATTATTTGGTTGGTACCTCATGAGTTTTAAAACGGTATCAGTTTGCTGTAATGAATTATTCATAACAATTAACAAGTTAGAATCGGGGCAGAGTATCTAAATATAACATGAACAACAAATAATGGGAATAGCGGTAGCCACTGTTATTAGGAACTAAAAATACAGCAAAGTATCAGAGCTAGACTCATCATCTATCAATGTTTATTTATACATAGAAGACAAATTATCAGAACGTCAATGACGTAGCGCTCATCCGCATCTCGCAACAACAAATATCGTAAATTTTATGTGGTACACTTTTGAACTGGTCAAAAAATAAAAATTTGATGCCCTGGAAGGGACACAGTTTCATTTCATTTGCATAAAGTACCATAAATAATCAATGAAGCAAAATCTCAAAATTCTGTGTAGAAGTTTAGTGTTCCAAATTTAGCTCTACCAGATAAGGCAAACCAAATCAAAATTGGTCAAGAAATGAGGGAGAAGAAGCAATTTTTGTTATTTTTGGAATAAATTTGCATAAATTACCATAATTAATTAATGGAGAACAATTTCAAAATTTGGTGCAGAAATTTAGTGTACCAAAGTGAGCTCTACCAGATAAAGCAAACCAAATCAAAATCGGTCGAGAAATGAAGGTGAAGAAGCATTTTTTGTGATTTCGAATAAATTTGCATAAATTAGCATAGATAATGAATATCACGATTCTGTGTAGAAGTTTTAAATCCCCCTCCTAGCCCTATCATATGAAACAATCAGAATCAAAATCGGTTGAAAAATAACGAAGAAGAAGCATTTTCAAAACTGTGGACGCAGGACGGACGACGGACGCCACGGCATGGCATAAGCTCATCGGGCCCTTCGGTCCGGATGAGCTAAAAATTGCCTGTTAAACCATAACCCACTGAACCTAGTATTCTCAATAAATTTCATCATTTTCATGGGTGCTTCCATGTCATGTGAAATCTACTCCACAGACCACCAACACAAAAATCAAACCTTTCTTATATAAGCCTTATTCTTTCTAATCAATAAGCTAAGCTATCTTAACAAACATTTTAATGGTCAATTGCAAGAGCTTGTTATTACAAATAATTGTAATATTGTCTTCTTGCAAAACTAATAATCCTGACTGCCAAAGTAACATAAAACATGTATGAATTTTAATCCTGAAATGCTTTTTTTTTCCTCACCGTTCACATCTGGTAATTTCCAGACGACTCCAACGTTATCAATGACTGCTTCAAGGTCTAACTCTAGACCCTCCTCACTCATCGTCTCCGAGATATCAGCTCCCTTTTCCCTCAGGAAGGACCTCAGCTCCCCGGCCTGAAGAATAAAAAAGATATTAAAGGTAAAGACAAGTTTTGGAAACGCCCCCCCCCCCCTCTCAAAAAATGAAATGGAAGCTCTTATTACTGTACCAATCATGTGAAAGAATATGTTTTTAATAATACGTGATCATACTAATTTTGCCAAGAAACCGCCTACTATTGATATATTTGGTAAATTATTATCTATTTGGACCTGATAGATATATTTGTAGTTTGTAGCCTTGAAAAAAAAGGCTACAAACTACAAAGGAAATAAGAGGGATTGAAGAAGAGAAAAAAGAGAGAGAGAGAAGAACTACAAAGGAAAATAAAAGGGATTGAGAAAAAAAGATAAAGTAGAGAAAGAAATTTGGAAAGGAATATACAAAGAAAAACACTACAAAGGAAAATTAGAGGGAGAGGGAGAGGGAGAAAGAGAGAGAAAAAAACTTAAAAAGGAGAACAATTTTGACAGAATTATCAAAGAAATAATCGACTTTGTAAAATTCACAATGTTCAGTAATGAAATTTTTAAAAATACCAGCATAATGGCGATCTATCAGTGCATGATTATTACCAATGCCAGTTCAGATCGCCATGACGTGATTAGCACGTCATGGCATATGGTGATCTCAACTGGCAAACCGCACGCTAGCACGCTAACATTTAGCATCCCACATCACAACCATCAGAACATCCTAGTGTCGCACTGCATGCATTTCATCTATATAGAGTAAAGGAGGGGGTAATCGGCCAGCTCCAGTTTTCAGCCAATTGGTTGGATGCATGGTAAAATCACATTAAAATACATGGCATAATAGCACAACACATATCCCACACATACCATACCATGCCAGTGTCACTGAAGAACCACATTTGCAATGAAAAATATATCCTAAAATATCACATTTTAGCGATGTAATCGGCGGTCCCGCTACCCGAATCTGAAAAATCGAGTATCTTACGCGTGTCTGTAAGAAATATGAGTACCATAAAATGAGCTTTATTTCAAGTATTTTTCAGATTTAGAGCCCGATTTTGTGATAGTCGCAAGCTCAAAAGTATCTCATCGCATGTATTAAATCAATGCAGTCGCACACCGCGACGCACACACGATATCTCGGTCTAATTCAGATTCCAATTTCCGATCACGGCAGTACTAGTTTTCGGCCAGGCGAGCTCCGGCGCGGGATACCTGCTCCGCCCGCTAGTGCTATAGATCAGCGCGGAAACGCACGGCGCGCGCGCACACGCGCGCTTCCTATTGACTTTGTACATGCGGCCGAAAACTGGTTCGCTATGCCGATAACTGACTCCGAGACTCCGAAACAGTGAAAATTGAAATGAATATTGTCATGGCAATTCGTAATTTTTTTCTGGGATTCTTTTTTTGTTTAAATAATAATAATATTTGCTTCATGATTTGAACAAGAAAGGATAATAAATAGGAAGTAAAGGGTCCAAAAAATAGGATTTTGTCTTAGGTGGCCGAAAACCGGCTCCTTTACTCTACAGCACATTCAACGGAAACAGCTCTAACTAGGGTGTCTGAACGATTTTTCAATTTTCAATTTGGGATCGTTTTTCACCATTTTTGTTTGATATTTGAATTAAAAATGTAATCAGAAGAATACATTTCAAATTTCAAGTCTCACCGATGTTTCTATCAAAAGATACAGCCCCTTCAAAACGCTGAAATATTCATAGCATTTTGCTCAGAATCGACGAAAAAGACGTACACGCAGAGTTATGTTGTTTTGCTAAATTTAGCCAAACAGCTGTATCGCGCGATATGCAAGCGTATGCATATCGTACGCAAGTTGCTCAGCCAATGCGCGACTTGCAGCTTGAGCCACGCTGTCTCCGCGATATGTGCCATTGACTAGTATGGGTGGCCGTTCCCGCCATAGAACCCGGAAGTGAATACACGTTGTAGTCAATGGCAATATCGCGGAGACAACGTGCACGTTGTCTCCGTGATATTGCCATTGATTACAACGTGTATTCACTTCCGGGTTCTATGGCGGGAACGGCCACCCATACTTTCATTCACTATAAGCGCACATGTTACGCGATGTAACCATGGTTTGGACTGAGCGGAGCTCACGCCTCCCTAATTAGCTGATTCCAAAAATGTGGGAAGGGTATTTTCAAACTGTTATAACAAATGATCCCTTGGGGCTAGCGAAAAAAAAAGCATCTGGATATTATCCTTACGTCTAGCCCTGCTTAAGCCGCGGGGGCGCAGCTCAGGAAAGTGGCAAATTTTGGAGCTAGGATGCAAACAACATTTCAATCGCTGTTTTGACCAAGATATTTTTAGAATTCTGGGGGTGGCCCCCGATGGGGAATATGGAGAAAAACCTGCTCTTTCATATGACACCTCATTTATTGAGTTTCACCTTCAGGATCATTTGTTATAAAGGTTTGAATTTCAAATTTTTTCATAAAATCATTGACCAATTTTGCATGATCGCGCAATGCACGTAGACCACATAGGGAAGCGTACAATCTCTATGGGAAGGGTTTTAGCACACAACATTGGGTGCGCGATCAGACACCCTACTCTAACACAAGTTAGAGGTCAGCGCCATTATCATGCAGAAAGGCAATTCGCACGGTACATGTGGACTTCTAGTTCTACCCCAGCTCTATCATTCTGGTAATATATTTGCTATTATTTTGGTTTTTTTACCTCCGATTTTGAAATTCCAGAGATAATTTGGAGTAAACGTAGCATAAAATTCATCGAGGCCACTGTCCAATATTGGTCGGGTGCGGGAAAGTGTGATTTGGGACACATTTTAGGGTTTGTTTACTTGGTTCTCCGCAGGGTGGAATGGGACCCGGTTAAGGCTCCCTAGAATATAATATCATAAAAAACATTTCCAGGGAGCTTAAGGCTAGATAGGGTCTAGTACTTAGTAGACTAATGCAGCTATGTGTGCAAAATTCCACTCCTAATGTTAAAAATTACAAATAGACCTTCTAGTTCTAGGTCTAAAAAGAGGTGAAAATGCACAACCAATTACATAATGCGGGTACGGTGATCATCATTGTGTAATCCGTTTTTCGCCTTGCCAACGTGCGGATTGGTAATTAGTATCGTTCGCAATTTCTAAACTTTTTAAATTAGGATTTTGATTCTAACCAAAAAAAAATCACTCGCATCTTTACTATCACTTCATTCACAAACACGTATTTCAATATGTGGGAATTAATAAAGAAACAAAATAAATCTTGTTGTATAAAGCGATAATTACGAGAAAACAAAATCATATTTAAAGACCATAATACGTAAATATTTCACAACTTACCTGTTCGGCTTCGGGGATATTAATAAAAGCTGGTAAACTCATGATTTTGCGGTTATTTTCACTCCCGTATGTCTCACAAGAAATTAACACACACGGCACGCGGGTAGATATTACTCCGATTTGGAGAATAAGATTGAAGATGTGTACACACGAGTGAAGGCATGAGAATAGGTTCCAGTCTGCTCGTCACTCCATTTCGCCGATTCACCACCGAGCTATACAATCTCCATAACATTTTATACCGGTCCAATTCTTTGCAGTATCGCCGCCATATTGAAGCTCCTAGATCAGGCCTTCTCAACTGGCGGCGCGCGCGCCACTCGTGGCGCTTGCGGTCAGTCAGAGTGGCGCACGGCTGTTCCAAAAAAAATTTAAAAAAATAAATACAAATTAAAAAATAAAATTTAAGAAAGAAAAAATTAAAAAATTATATTCTTAAATTAAAAAACTCGGCAAAATCAAAAACTCGCAGTCGAAGTTGAGCCTTAAATGTAAGCAAGCCATTTTGTTTGTTTGATTTTCACTTCATTTTGACATTTTCCGTGTTTATTGCACCAAAATAACTACATATAAATTAACTTCCAGTGTAGATTTTAGCCAGGAATTGTCCTAATTATTTCACATCAATATGAAATTATGATTGATGTTTTATGGAACAAAAAGGTGTTAAAAATGCCACATCTGGGGGGTGTTTCACAAAGATCCTAAGTTGAACTTATCTCTAAGTTGGACTTAAAATTCATGGGAAGCCATTAGCATCCTTGAAAATATTTTGTAATTTTTTTTCAGAAGGCATAAAATGTTGATTCAAATCATTCATATTTTCTATTATCATGGGAGATTTCATGTTCTTGATGAGGAATTGATGAAAAGTCTAAAATATTCCAATTTTTGCTTTTGAATATATTTCAATTCAAGGCTTCAATGGCTGTCCATACTTTTTAAGTCCAACTTAGTGTTAAGTTCTACTTAGGATCTTTGTGAAACACTCCCCAGGGCCTTAAAAAAGCCCTAAAATCCACTAGCTTCCGGGGGCTTCGCCCCCTAGACCTCACCCGGTATCGGTTCGGTCGCTACGCTCCCTCGCAACACAGTCACCAAACATACAGGTTGGCACTTCAACCTCAATAAATTTTTGTTTTGGCGCTTCTAATAAACTAGTTGAGAAGGCCTGTCCTAGATCGACCGAGACTCTGATATCTCTATTTAGACCAAATCTTCTTTCTTTTATTTTGCCAAATTCGGCGAATCAGCCAACCGGCGAACAAGCGGGATGTGATGAGCTTACAGTGAACTTGTAAACAAAGTAAAGTAATACACAAAGTAGGACAGCAATTCTGGTTTATCCAACATAGTCTAGATCTAATTACATTCATTGCTTTTTCAGTCCGAATGAGAGATAGAGAGAGCCCGAAAGAGACAAGTGAAGAGAATCCAATTAATCAAATAAAGACTGAAAATCTCAATCCACATATTTACAATTATTTTGCCGGGAAAGCCAGAAATTAAAATATAATTATTTGGCCAATTTTTGAGTTATATCATAATGATCGTTGTTGTTGATCTAAAAAGAGAAGAAAATAGGGACCTATTGCGAGGGATGGGGTGGGCAGTGTAGATAAAAGCCTTGGACGTGGTTATTCCTCAAAAGGGCCTTTTTTACGGGCGATCGGACAACAAAAATAATAATAAATATGTATCCCGAAAGCGTAGAATCAGCAAATAAGCATATTTTGTAACGTCATTCCCAGATTCCCAGCTACGCCTTTAGTTTTATTTGTATCATTTTGTTTTTTCACCCCATGATATTGAATGGTCCAACTCTTTTTGTTTAATGGGACTCCCCCCCCCCCCCCCCCCACCTTCTCATCAAAGGAGAAAATAACATGTGATACTCTTTCTTTAACAAGCGACTCTCTGAATAGGCTATTTTCGTAATGTATCCAAATTTAATGCATTTTTTTGCTCACGAGGGGGGGGGGGTCTTGATTTTTTTAAATGGTGCTCCAAACCCCCTCCCCCGCCCTCCCATTGAGCATAACAAAATAGTACTCACTACCCATGAATTTAGATGAACTATTTATATAAAAATCAATAATAAAATATACAATATTCAGAAACAAATGATAGTAAAGTTCATAAAAGATTTTGTGAAATGCCATGAACGCAATATAATACAACTCATATAGGCAAAGGCATGGGAAATTAAGTTTGGGGGATAGAAACGGAAATTAATGGGATAAAAATATATAGTGAGGCAATGACGTCACAAACTGATAACCAAATTGGCAGTTTGTGTAGTGATTTCTATTGTTCCATATAGTTTGTCACCCTTTTTCAAAAATTCATAGCTTCATTATTATTGATCCGATTTTACCCAAATTTTTATTGCTGTGTTTTTAGTGTTTTTCTGCATCTATCAAAAGCAAATTATTTGTGGAGTGGACTTAGGCTTAACCCTCATTGTCTAGATTCATTGGGAACTTAACATCAAAAGCGCAATTTGATTTATTTCACATTTTGTCAACAACTTAAATGGTAATTCCTATACACTTTTATTTATTTATTTGTTTATTTCTGATATTTATACAGGGTGGCACCAATTTGGTGGTCTACCATGAGGCCCTGTGTGGTAATAATAAAAACAAATAACAGCATCAAAAACAAAATAGATAGATACACAAGCATATAAACAGGTAAAATACAAATTCAAAATGCTCAGGGTGATACAATTTTACAATGCTTGTTTAGGAGTACACTTTTTTGAAATACCAATTTAGGGTGTGAAGTCAGAGGGAAAAAACACACAAAATCCTCATTTAGGGTATATTTTGGCTTCAGAAGAAATCCTCGTTTAGGGGGTGTCTCGAAAACCTGTGGTCACGCAAGCTTACAGTATTTTTACATGACTGAGACCCCTGTGACACAAATATGGCAATTTCAGTGTAACAAATAGTGGGGAAGCTTGGTCACGATAACCCGCTCGGGTAAAAAAAAATAGCGCGTACAGCTTTCTTTTGCAGCAGACGAATATTATAAGTTGCCCACACAATATTACAATAGGATGTGGTAAAATTAGACTATTATATAACATAACTAATATTCTATCAGAAACGAAACATTTTATTCTATACAGTATGCCAATATTTCTGGAGATTGATGTAACGATGTGTTTTACATGTTCGCTCCAGTCAAGTTTTTCATTGATATAGACACCAAGGAACTTAACATGTCTTTCTCTCTATAGAAATAACATCTATTTTATTATTTAGAGCAAGGTTGTCATTAGATGTTCTACCTCTATAATATATCAATATAATAATATCTATCGTTAATTCTATGAATTTTTATTTTGAAGTCGTTCACAGTTCCATATCATCTTTTGGTTATAGGCTTGTGCAATGCTGGAGCAAGAACACTGACTGAAATTCTAGAAAATTACACATATTACGAAAATGATTAGTCAATCAATAAGGATGCTACATAACTACTGTACCGCAGTCTATTGCATTGTACAGCGCAAGCTGAGCGATAAAGATGACGGATCGTGACGTCATATAATCATGTTTATTCATGTTCATCCAGCCTAGCACCTTCATTCATACGCTACCGATAGAAACGTGCAAGTTGCTCGAAATGCATGCCGGGCAGGCGTAGGAAAGATGACGTAATGGTATCGAAATAAAACAAATGATATTCATATCAAATAGCGTAGTCTATAATGTAGAAGCTCTTTGTCCTTGTCTGGGAGGACAAGCACTTTAGACTGGGGCTGTAGTCTCATTTAAAGAAAGGAAAACAATTTCGGGACAGTTCAAAATAATGCTTGGAAATGGAAATTCAAATGATACCGTTTTAAAAACCAGAAAGATATGGTTTGAGGACAAGAAGCAGGATGTAATTCATTGCTCGGCAATCTTGACTGTATTTAAAACAGAGCATCCAATATACCTGATATTTAATAGTACTGTACAATGTCAATTAAATAAAATAACTAAATAAACAAACAAATAATGGACCTCTTTAGCCAAGACTGTGGATTTTTATTGTTGAGCACTAAATGATTCTGCTCGGTCATACAGGCTATAGGTGGGGGAATGCTTTCAATAGACTTAAATTTGAAAGGCCCTTTGTATCACTTCGTGCAAAATGACATAGGGCGCTTCTAATAAATTTATACGAGAAGTAAAACCCTGTTCATCATTGTTTTCGTGTTGCAAAGTTGTTTACAGACTGAAAAAGGGATAGTACGGGACTGTAGAGAGTGAATAAAACTAGGAAATTATAATTGAAAATGTAAAACAACGTTGTAAACCTAGCAATAAGAGGCTCTTGAATCCAGTTTTTAAATGGACATGGCTTTGGGGCTACCCGCTACCGCCGCCAGGCTACGCTGTCGATTGCCAGCTAGCTGTCGATTGCCAGCTAGCTGTCGATTGCCAGCTAGCTGTCGATTGCCAGCTAGCTGTCGATTGCCAGCTAGCTGTCGATTGCCAGCTAGCTGTCGATTGCCAGCTAGCTGTCGATTGCCAGCTAGCTGTCGATTGCCAGCTAGCTGTCGATTGCCAGCTAGCTGTCGATTGCCAGCTAGCTGTCGATTGCCAGCTAGCTGTCGATTGCCAGCTAGCTGTCGATTGCCAGCTAGCTGGCAAGATAGGACCCCCCTGGCGATTAATGTGGGGGGGGGGGATTTTTCAAATTTTCGAGGGCCAAGCAAAAAAAATAGTGCTCTCTACCCCGCCCCCCCCCCCCCTCCCCCTTACCCCTCTACCACTGAGTGAAATATCGGCCGGCACGATTTTTTTTTATTTCAGCACATTAAATTCCAAATTGATTTCAAGTATGGGCCCCCCTAAGAAATCCTGAATCCGCGCCGATACCCACCCCCCCCCCCCAAATAAAAATCCCAAGGCTCCCCTGTAGTTTTTTTCTACATTGCTCCCCCCCCCGCAAAAGGTCCCTATTTTCTCATTGTTTTACATCAACAACAACAACAACAATAATATTTATTATAAAACTCCAAAATTGGTTTGTTTTTATAAATAATAATATCTGCCCGGCAAAATATTTGAAGTAAGTATGTAGATTAAGATCATCAGACTTTATTACACTGATGAGGTGTATTGGGTTCTCTTCACTTGTCTCTTTCTGGCTCTCTTTCTCTTTCTCTCTCTCTCTCTCTCTCTCTCATTGGGACTGAAAAAGTATTGAATGTAATAATGTTTGATAAATAGATAAAACAGGATTCCTGTCCTTCTTGTACTTCGTAAATATAATACTTTACCTTGCTTACAAGTTAATTGCAAGCTCATTGTATAGATCAATTAAGAGAATAGCAATAAATATGGACTTTGAGTGAGATCAAAATGGGTTTGACATCAGTTTTTCTTTTTCAAAGATTAAAAAAAAAAGCAACAGCTGGGTGTCGAACCCGATACCTTCCAGTTACCAGGCGATTGCCTACCCACTAGACTAAAGTGTCACATTGCTAATCTCCATGTTTTTTTTTTCATACTTATACTTATTGTTGTAGATGTAGCAAAAGAAAAAAACGCAACAGCTGGGGGTCGAACCCGATACCTTCCAGTTATCAGGCGATTGCCTACCCACTAGACTAAAGTGTCACATTGCTAATCTTCATGTATTCTTCATACTTACACTAATTGTTGTAGATGTAGCAAAAGATGTTTTCTGACTAATTCAGAGAGTCGCTTGTTAAAGAAAGAGTATTACATGCTATTTTTTCTTTGTTGAGGGGGGGGGGGTGTCCCCTTTAAAAAAAGAGATGACAAGTCAATATTATGGAGTGAAGAAAAAAAAAATAACATGGGTTTATATAAAGGAGAAACTGAGACTCGAACCGAGTACATTGCATTGTGAAGTGATCACTTTTATCCACAAGACCATTTTGCCTCACCGTGATAACTGGTTCGCTTTTGTTGTTAACACTTTCTGCATGCTAATGACTTTACAAAATGTGCCGATTTACTGATTGGACGCTTTCGGGATGCATTATTATCATTATTTTTGTAGTCCGATGTTGTCAAGATTGCCCGTATTTTTTTTCTTTCAGTTACTGATATTACTGATATAATAGTGAGGTTTTATGTTTATTTCATTTAATTTGCAAACTGCTGACTTAAACTTAAAGTGATATGACAAGAGGCCACTGCCCTCACATAGTATAATGAATAGAACACGGGTCTATTCAATTCAGTATATGCTACGAATTCTATAACAGGGCACCAATGAATAGGGAAGCTTGGCTATTCGATTCTGTTTTCAATAGCTTGCACCTGCAATTTTGAATAGTTACGTAACAAACTACTCAGCTCTTTCTGACATGGCATCAATAATATTAGTGAATTGAAAACAAACCTGACCCTCCCTTCATTGAGCGACTTTTGTTTGGTCAAATGCGAGGATTACCAAAGAGGAGGTAATAATAGCATTCCTGACATTGCAACAATGACCGCGTTATTTTGATGCATTGTCCCTAAACCTACCGAAGAGGCTCTTTGTCCTTGTCTGGGAGGACAAGCACTTTAGACTGGGGCTGTAGTCTCATTTAAAGAAAGGAAAACAATTTCGGGACAGTTCAAAATAATGCTTGGAAATGGAAATTCAAATGATACCGTTTTAAAAAACCAGAAAGATATGGTTTGAGGACAAGAAGCAGGATGTAATTCATTGCTCGGCAATCTTGACTGTATTTAAAACAGAGCATCCAATATACCTGATATTTAATAGTACTGTACAATGTCAATTAAATAAAATAACTAAATAAACAAACAAATAATGGACCTCTTTAGCCAAGACTGTGGATTTTTATTGTTGAGCACTAAATGATTCTGCTCGGTCATACAGGCTATAGGTGGGGGAATGCTTTCAATAGACTTAAATTTGAAAGGCCCTTTGTATCACTTCGTGCAAAATGACATAGGGCGCTTCTAATAAATTTATACGAGAAGTAAAACCCTGTTCATCATTGTTTTCGTGTTGCAAAGTTGTTTACAGACTGAAAAAGGGATAGTACGGGACTGTAGAGAGTGAATAAAACTAGGAAATTATAATTGAAAATGTAAAACAACGTTGTAAACCTAGCAATAAGAGGCTCTTGAATCCAGTTTTTAAATGGACATGGCTTTGGGGCTACCCGCTACCGCCGCCAGGCTACGCTGTCGATTGCCAGCTAGCTGTCGATTGCCAGCTAGCTGTCGATTGCCAGCTAGCTGTCGATTGCCAGCTAGCTGTCGATTGCCAGCTAGCTGTCGATTGCCAGCTAGCTGTCGATTGCCAGCTAGCTGTCGATTGCCAGCTAGCTGTCGATTGCCAGCTAGCTGTCGATTGCCAGCTAGCTGTCGATTGCCAGCTAGCTGTCGATTGCCAGCTAGCTGTCGATTGCCAGCTAGCTGTCGATTGCCAGCTAGCTGTCGATTGCCAGCTAGCTGTCGATTGCCAGCTAGCTGTCGATTGCCAGCTAGCTGTCGATTGCCAGCTAGCTGTCGATTGCCAGCTAGCTGTCGATTGCCAGCTAGCTGTCGATTGCCAGCTAGCTGTCGATTGCCAGCTAGCTGGCAAGATAGGACCCCCCTGGCGATTAATGTGGGGGGGGGGGATTTTTCAAATTTTCGAGGGCCAAGCAAAAAAAATAGTGCTCTCTACCCCGCCCCCCCCCCCCTCCCCCTTACCCCTCTACCACTGAGTGAAATATCGGCCGGCACGATTTTTTTTTATTTCAGCACATTAAATTCCAAATTGATTTCAAGTATGGGCCCCCCTAAGAAATCCTGAATCCGCGCCGATACCCACCCCCCCCCCCCCAAATAAAAATCCCAAGGCTCCCCTGTATTTTTTTTCTACATTGCTCCCCCCCCCCGCAAAAGGTCCCTATTTTCTCATTGTTTTACATCAACAACAACAACAACAATAATATTTATTATAAAACTCCAAAATTGGTTTGTTTTTATAAATAATAATATCTGCCCGGCAAAATATTTGAAGTAAGTATGTAGATTAAGATCATCAGACTTTATTACACTGATGAGGTGTATTGGGTTCTCTTCACTTGTCTCTTTCTGGCTCTCTTTCTCTTTCTCTCTCTCTCTCTCTCTCTCTCATTGGACTGAAAAAGTATTGAATGTAATAATGTTTGATAAATAGATAAAACAGGATTCCTGTCCTTCTTGTACTTCGTAAATATAATACTTTACCTTGCTTACAAGTTAATTGCAAGCTCATTGTATAGATCAATTAAGAGAATAGCAATAAATATGGACTTTGAGTGAGATCAAAATGGGTTTGACATCAGTTTTTCTTTTTCAAAGATTAAAAAAAAAAGCAACAGCTGGGTGTCGAACCCGATACCTTCCAGTTACCAGGCGATTGCCTACCCACTAGACTAAAGTGTCACATTGCTAATCTCCATGTTTTTTTTTTCATACTTATACTTATTGTTGTAGATGTAGCAAAAGAAAAAAACGCAACAGCTGGGGGTCGAACCCGATACCTTCCAGTTATCAGGCGATTGCCTACCCACTAGACTAAAGTGTCACATTGCTAATCTTCATGTATTCTTCATACTTACACTAATTGTTGTAGATGTAGCAAAAGATGTTTTCTGACTAATTCAGAGAGTCGCTTGTTAAAGAAAGAGTATTACATGCTATTTTTTCTTTGTTGAGGGGGGGGGGGTGTCCCCTTTAAAAAAAGAGATGACAAGTCAATATTATGGAGTGAAGAAAAAAAAAATAACATGGGTTTATATAAAGGAGAAACTGAGACTCGAACCGAGTACATTGCATTGTGAAGTGATCACTTTTATCCACAAGACCATTTTGCCTCACCGTGATAACTGGTTCGCTTTTTGTTGTTAACACTTTCTGCATGCTAATGACTTTACAAAATGTGCCGATTTACTGATTGGACGCTTTCGGGATGCATTATTATCATTATTTTTGTAGTCCGATGTTGTCAAGATTGCCCGTATTTTTTTTCTTTCAGTTACTGATATTACTGATATAATAGTGAGGTTTTATGTTTATTTCATTTAATTTGCAAACTGCTGACTTAAACTTAAAGTGATATGACAAGAGGCCACTGCCCTCACATAGTATAATGAATAGAACACGGGTCTATTCAATTCAGTATATGCTACGAATTCTATAACAGGGCACCAATGAATAGGGAAGCTTGGCTATTCGATTCTGTTTTCAATAGCTTGCACCTGCAATTTTTGAATAGTTACGTAACAAACTACTCAGCTCTTTCTGACATGGCATCAATAATATTAGTGAATTGAAAACAAACCTGACCCTCCCTTCATTGAGCGACTTTTGTTTGGTCAAATGCGAGGATTACCAAAGAGGAGGTAATAATAGCATTCCTGACATTGCAACAATGACCGCGTTATTTTGATGCATTGTCCCTAAACCTACCGAAGAGGCTCTTTGTCCTTGTCTGGGAGGACAAGCACTTTAGACTGGGGCTGTAGTCTCATTTAAAGAAAGGAAAACAATTTCGGGACAGTTCAAAATAATGCTTGGAAATGGAAATTCAAATGATACCGTTTTAAAAACCAGAAAGATATGGTTTGAGGACAAGAAGCAGGATGTAATTCATTGCTCGGCAATCTTGACTGTATTTAAAACAGAGCATCCAATATACCTGATATTTAATAGTACTGTACAATGTCAATTAAATAAAATAACTAAATAAACAAACAAATAATGGACCTCTTTAGCCAAGACTGTGGATTTTTATTGTTGAGCACTAAATGATTCTGCTCGGTCATACAGGCTATAGGTGGGGGAATGCTTTCAATAGACTTAAATTTGAAAGGCCCTTTGTATCACTTCGTGCAAAATGACATAGGGCGCTTCTAATAAATTTATACGAGAAGTAAAACCCTGTTCATCATTGTTTTCGTGTTGCAAAGTTGTTTACAGACTGAAAAAGGGATAGTACGGGACTGTAGAGAGTGAATAAAACTAGGAAATTATAATTGAAAATGTAAAACAACGTTGTAAACCTAGCAATAAGAGGCTCTTGAATCCAGTTTTAAATGGACATGGCTTTGGGGCTACCCGCTACCGCCGCCAGGCTACGCTGTCGATTGCCAGCTAGCTGTCGATTGCCAGCTAGCTGTCGATTGCCAGCTAGCTGTCGATTGCCAGCTAGCTGTCGATTGCCAGCTAGCTGTCGATTGCCAGCTAGCTGTCGATTGCCAGCTAGCTGTCGATTGCCAGCTAGCTGTCGATTGCCAGCTAGCTGTCGATTGCCAGCTAGCTGTCGATTGCCAGCTAGCTGTCGATTGCCAGCTAGCTGTCGATTGCCAGCTAGCTGTCGATTGCCAGCTAGCTGTCGATTGCCAGCTAGCTGTCGATTGCCAGCTAGCTGGCAAGATAGGACCCCCCTGGCGATTAATGTGGGGGGGGGGGATTTTTCAAATTTTCGAGGGCCAAGCAAAAAAAATAGTGCTCTCTACCCCGCCCCCCCCCCCTCCCCCTTACCCCTCTACCACTGAGTGAAATATCGGCCGGCACGATTTTTTTTTATTTCAGCACATTAAATTCCAAATTGATTTCAAGTATGGGCCCCCCTAAGAAATCCTGAATCCGCGCCGATACCCACCCCCCCCCCCCCAAATAAAAATCCCAAGGCTCCCCTGTAGTTTTTTTCTACATTGCTCCCCCCCCCGCAAAAGGTCCCTATTTTCTCATTGTTTTACATCAACAACAACAACAACAATAATATTTATTATAAAACTCCAAAATTGGTTTGTTTTTATAAATAATAATATCTGCCCGGCAAAATATTTGAAGTAAGTATGTAGATTAAGATCATCAGACTTTATTACACTGATGAGGTGTATTGGGTTCTCTTCACTTGTCTCTTTCTGGCTCTCTTTCTCTTTCTCTCTCTCTCTCTCTCTCTCTCATTGGGACTGAAAAAGTATTGAATGTAATAATGTTTGATAAATAGATAAAACAGGATTCCTGTCCTTCTTGTACTTCGTAAATATAATACTTTACCTTGCTTACAAGTTAATTGCAAGCTCATTGTATAGATCAATTAAGAGAATAGCAATAAATATGGACTTTGAGTGAGATCAAAATGGGTTTGACATCAGTTTTTCTTTTTCAAAGATTAAAAAAAAAAGCAACAGCTGGGTGTCGAACCCGATACCTTCCAGTTACCAGGCGATTGCCTACCCACTAGACTAAAGTGTCACATTGCTAATCTCCATGTTTTTTTTTTCATACTTATACTTATTGTTGTAGATGTAGCAAAAGAAAAAAACGCAACAGCTGGGGGTCGAACCCGATACCTTCCAGTTATCAGGCGATTGCCTACCCACTAGACTAAAGTGTCACATTGCTAATCTTCATGTATTCTTCATACTTACACTAATTGTTGTAGATGTAGCAAAAGATGTTTTCTGACTAATTCAGAGAGTCGCTTGTTAAAGAAAGAGTATTACATGCTATTTTTTCTTTGTTGAGGGGGGGGGGGTGTCCCCTTTAAAAAAAGAGATGACAAGTCAATATTATGGAGTGAAGAAAAAAAAAATAACATGGGTTTATATAAAGGAGAAACTGAGACTCGAAC
Source organism: Strongylocentrotus droebachiensis (assembly GCA_035222895.1). Lineage (NCBI taxonomy): Eukaryota > Metazoa > Echinodermata > Echinoidea > Camarodonta > Strongylocentrotidae > Strongylocentrotus > Strongylocentrotus droebachiensis. Next base: position 51,059 of record JAVYIG010007594.1, read on the forward strand.
CGAGTACATTGCATTGTGAAGTGATCACTTTTATCCACAAGACCATTTTGCCTCACCGTGATAACTGGTTCGCTTTTTGTTGTTAACACTTTCTGCATGCTAATGACTTTACAAAATGTGCCGATTTACTGATTGGACGCTTTCGGGATGCATTATTATCATTATTTTTGTAGTCCGATGTTGTCAAGATTGCCCGTATTTTTTTTCTTTCAGTTACTGATATTACTGATATAATAGTGAGGTTTTATGTTTATTTCATTTAATTTGCAAACTGCTGACTTAAACTTAAAGTGATATGACAAGAGGCCACTGCCCTCACATAGTATAATGAATAGAACACGGGTCTATTCAATTCAGTATATGCTACGAATTCTATAACAGGGCACCAATGAATAGGGAAGCTTGGCTATTCGATTCTGTTTTCAATAGCTTGCACCTGCAATTTTTGAATAGTTACGTAACAAACTACTCAGCTCTTTCTGACATGGCATCAATAATATTAGTGAATTGAAAACAAACCTGACCCTCCCTTCATTGAGCGACTTTTGTTTGGTCAAATGCGAGGATTACCAAAGAGGAGGTAATAATAGCATTCCTGACATTGCAACAATGACCGCGTTATTTTGATGCATTGTCCCTAAACCTACCGAAGAGGCTCTTTGTCCTTGTCTGGGAGGACAAGCACTTTAGACTGGGGCTGTAGTCTCATTTAAAGAAAGGAAAACAATTTCGGGACAGTTCAAAATAATGCTTGGAAATGGAAATTCAAATGATACCGTTTTAAAAACCAGAAAGATATGGTTTGAGGACAAGAAGCAGGATGTAATTCATTGCTCGGCAATCTTGACTGTATTTAAAACAGAGCATCCAATATACCTGATATTTAATAGTACTGTACAATGTCAATTAAATAAAATAACTAAATAAACAAACAAATAATGGACCTCTTTAGCCAAGACTGTGGATTTTTATTGTTGAGCACTAAATGATTCTGCTCGGTCATACAGGCTATAGGTGGGGGAATGCTTTCAATAGACTTAAATTTGAAAGGCCCTTTGTATCACTTCGTGCAAAATGACATAGGGCGCTTCTAATAAATTTATACGAGAAGTAAAACCCTGTTCATCATTGTTTTCGTGTTGCAAAGTTGTTTACAGACTGAAAAAGGGATAGTACGGGACTGTAGAGAGTGAATAAAACTAGGAAATTATAATTGAAAATGTAAAACAACGTTGTAAACCTAGCAATAAGAGGCTCTTGAATCCAGTTTTTAAATGGACATGGCTTTGGGGCTACCCGCTACCGCCGCCAGGCTACGCTGTCGATTGCCAGCTAGCTGTCGATTGCCAGCTAGCTGTCGATTGCCAGCTAGCTGTCGATTGCCAGCTAGCTGTCGATTGCCAGCTAGCTGTCGATTGCCAGCTAGCTGTCGATTGCCAGCTAGCTGTCGATTGCCAGCTAGCTGTCGATTGCCAGCTAGCTGTCGATTGCCAGCTAGCTGTCGATTGCCAGCTAGCTGTCGATTGCCAGCTAGCTGTCGATTGCCAGCTAGCTGTCGATTGCCAGCTAGCTGGCAAGATAGGACCCCCCTGGCGATTAATGTGGGGGGGGGGGGATTTTTCAAATTTTCGAGGGCCAAGCAAAAAAAATAGTGCTCTCTACCCCGCCCCCCCCCCCTCCCCCTTACCCCTCTACCACTGAGTGAAATATCGGCCGGCACGATTTTTTTTTATTTCAGCACATTAAATTCCAAATTGATTTCAAGTATGGGCCCCCCTAAGAAATCCTGAATCCGCGCCGATACCCACCCCCCCCCCCAAATAAAAATCCCAAGGCTCCCCTGTAGTTTTTTTCTACATTGCTCCCCCCCCCGCAAAAGGTCCCTATTTTCTCATTGTTTTACATCAACAACAACAACAACAATAATATTTATTATAAAACTCCAAAATTGGTTTGTTTTTATAAATAATAATATCTGCCCGGCAAAATATTTGAAGTAAGTATGTAGATTAAGATCATCAGACTTTATTACACTGATGAGGTGTATTGGGTTCTCTTCACTTGTCTCTTTCTGGCTCTCTTTCTCTTTCTCTCTCTCTCTCTCTCTCTCTCATTGGGACTGAAAAAGTATTGAATGTAATAATGTTTGATAAATAGATAAAACAGGATTCCTGTCCTTCTTGTACTTCGTAAATATAATACTTTACCTTGCTTACAAGTTAATTGCAAGCTCATTGTATAGATCAATTAAGAGAATAGCAATAAATATGGACTTTGAGTGAGATCAAAATGGGTTTGACATCAGTTTTTCTTTTTCAAAGATTAAAAAAAAAAGCAACAGCTGGGTGTCGAACCCGATACCTTCCAGTTACCAGGCGATTGCCTACCCACTAGACTAAAGTGTCACATTGCTAATCTCCATGTTTTTTTTTTCATACTTATACTTATTGTTGTAGATGTAGCAAAAGAAAAAAACGCAACAGCTGGGGGTCGAACCCGATACCTTCCAGTTATCAGGCGATTGCCTACCCACTAGACTAAAGTGTCACATTGCTAATCTTCATGTATTCTTCATACTTACACTAATTGTTGTAGATGTAGCAAAAGATGTTTTCTGACTAATTCAGAGAGTCGCTTGTTAAAGAAAGAGTATTACATGCTATTTTTTCTTTGTTGAGGGGGGGGGGTGTCCCCTTTAAAAAAAGAGATGACAAGTCAATATTATGGAGTGAAGAAAAAAAAAATAACATGGGTTTATATAAAGGAGAAACTGAGACTCGAACCGAGTACATTGCATTGTGAAGTGATCACTTTTATCCACAAGACCATTTTGCCTCACCGTGATAACTGGTTCGCTTTTTGTTGTTAACACTTTCTGCATGCTAATGACTTTACAAAATGTGCCGATTTACTGATTGGACGCTTTCGGGATGCATTATTATCATTATTTTTGTAGTCCGATGTTGTCAAGATTGCCCGTATTTTTTTTCTTTCAGTTACTGATATTACTGATATAATAGTGAGGTTTTATGTTTATTTCATTTAATTTGCAAACTGCTGACTTAAACTTAAAGTGATATGACAAGAGGCCACTGCCCTCACATAGTATAATGAATAGAACACGGGTCTATTCAATTCAGTATATGCTACGAATTCTATAACAGGGCACCAATGAATAGGGAAGCTTGGCTATTCGATTCTGTTTTCAATAGCTTGCACCTGCAATTTTTGAATAGTTACGTAACAAACTACTCAGCTCTTTCTGACATGGCATCAATAATATTAGTGAATTGAAAACAAACCTGACCCTCCCTTCATTGAGCGACTTTTGTTTGGTCAAATGCGAGGATTACCAAAGAGGAGGTAATAATAGCATTCCTGACATTGCAACAATGACCGCGTTATTTTGATGCATTGTCCCTAAACCTACCGAAGAGGCTCTTTGTCCTTGTCTGGGAGGACAAGCACTTTAGACTGGGGCTGTAGTCTCATTTAAAGAAAGGAAAACAATTTCGGGACAGTTCAAAATAATGCTTGGAAATGGAAATTCAAATGATACCGTTTTAAAAACCAGAAAGATATGGTTTGAGGACAAGAAGCAGGATGTAATTCATTGCTCGGCAATCTTGACTGTATTTAAAACAGAGCATCCAATATACCTGATATTTAATAGTACTGTACAATGTCAATTAAATAAAATAACTAAATAAACAAACAAATAATGGACCTCTTTAGCCAAGACTGTGGATTTTTATTGTTGAGCACTAAATGATTCTGCTCGGTCATACAGGCTATAGGTGGGGGAATGCTTTCAATAGACTTAAATTTGAAAGGCCCTTTGTATCACTTCGTGCAAAATGACATAGGGCGCTTCTAATAAATTTATACGAGAAGTAAAACCCTGTTCATCATTGTTTTCGTGTTGCAAAGTTGTTTACAGACTGAAAAAGGGATAGTACGGGACTGTAGAGAGTGAATAAAACTAGGAAATTATAATTGAAAATGTAAAACAACGTTGTAAACCTAGCAATAAGAGGCTCTTGAATCCAGTTTTTAAATGGACATGGCTTTGGGGCTACCCGCTACCGCCGCCAGGCTACGCTGTCGATTGCCAGCTAGCTGTCGATTGCCAGCTAGCTGTCGATTGCCAGCTAGCTGTCGATTGCCAGCTAGCTGTCGATTGCCAGCTAGCTGTCGATTGCCAGCTAGCTGTCGATTGCCAGCTAGCTGTCGATTGCCAGCTAGCTGTCGATTGCCAGCTAGCTGTCGATTGCCAGCTAGCTGTCGATTGCCAGCTAGCTGTCGATTGCCAGCTAGCTGTCGATTGCCAGCTAGCTGTCGATTGCCAGCTAGCTGTCGATTGCCAGCTAGCTGTCGATTGCCAGCTAGCTGTCGATTGCCAGCTAGCTGGCAAGATAGGACCCCCCCTGGCGATTAATGTGGGGGGGGGGGATTTTTCAAATTTTCGAGGGCCAAGCAAAAAAAATAGTGCTCTCTACCCCGCCCCCCCCCCCCCCTCCCCCTTACCCCCTCTACCACTGAGTGAAATATCGGCCGGCACGATTTTTTTTTATTTCAGCACATTAAATTCCAAATTGATTTCAAGTATGGGCCCCCCTAAGAAATCCTGAATCCGCGCCGATACCCACCCCCCCCCCCCCCAAATAAAAATCCCAAGGCTCCCCTGTAGTTTTTTTCTACATTGCTCCCCCCCCCGCAAAAGGTCCCTATTTTCTCATTGTTTTACATCAACAACAACAACAACAATAATATTTATTATAAAACTCCAAAATTGGTTTGTTTTTATAAATAATAATATCTGCCCGGCAAAATATTTGAAGTAAGTATGTAGATTAAGATCATCAGACTTTATTACACTGATGAGGTGTATTGGGTTCTCTTCACTTGTCTCTTTCTGGCTCTCTTTCTCTTTCTCTCTCTCTCTCTCTCTCTCTCATTGGGACTGAAAAAGTATTGAATGTAATAATGTTTGATAAATAGATAAAACAGGATTCCTGTCCTTCTTGTACTTCGTAAATATAATACTTTACCTTGCTTACAAGTTAATTGCAAAGCTCATTGTATAGATCAATTAAGAGAATAGCAATAAATATGGACTTTGAGTGAGATCAAAATGGGTTTGACATCAGTTTTTCTTTTTCAAAGATTAAAAAAAAAAGCAACAGCTGGGTGTCGAACCCGATACCTTCCAGTTACCAGGCGATTGCCTACCCACTAGACTAAAGTGTCACATTGCTAATCTCCATGTTTTTTTTTTCATACTTATACTTATTGTTGTAGATGTAGCAAAAGAAAAAAACGCAACAGCTGGGGGTCGAACCCGATACCTTCCAGTTATCAGGCGATTGCCTACCCACTAGACTAAAGTGTCACATTGCTAATCTTCATGTATTCTTCATACTTACACTAATTGTTGTAGATGTAGCAAAAGATGTTTTCTGACTAATTCAGAGAGTCGCTTGTTAAAGAAAGAGTATTACATGCTATTTTTTCTTTGTTGAGGGGGGGGGGGTGTCCCCCTTTAAAAAAAGAGATGACAAGTCAATATTATGGAGTGAAGAAAAAAAAATAACATGGGTTTATATAAAGGAGAAACTGAGACTCGAACCGAGTACATTGCATTGTGAAGTGATCACTTTTATCCACAAGACCATTTTGCCTCACCGTGATAACTGGTTCGCTTTTTGTTGTTAACACTTTCTGCATGCTAATGACTTTACAAAATGTGCCGATTTACTGATTGGACGCTTTCGGGATGCATTATTATCATTATTTTTGTAGTCCGATGTTGTCAAGATTGCCCGTATTTTTTTTCTTTCAGTTACTGATATTACTGATATAATAGTGAGGTTTTATGTTTATTTCATTTAATTTGCAAACTGCTGACTTAAACTTAAAGTGATATGACAAGAGGCCACTGCCCTCACATAGTATAATGAATAGAACACGGGTCTATTCAATTCAGTATATGCTACGAATTCTATAACAGGGCACCAATGAATAGGGAAGCTTGGCTATTCGATTCTGTTTTCAATAGCTTGCACCTGCAATTTTTGAATAGTTACGTAACAAACTACTCAGCTCTTTCTGACATGGCATCAATAATATTAGTGAATTGAAAACAAACCTGACCCTCCCTTCATTGAGCGACTTTTGTTTGGTCAAATGCGAGGATTACCAAAGAGGAGGTAATAATAGCATTCCTGACATTGCAACAATGACCGCGTTATTTTGATGCATTGTCCCTAAACCTACCGAAGAGGCTCTTTGTCCTTGTCTGGGAGGACAAGCACTTTAGACTGGGGCTGTAGTCTCATTTAAAGAAAGGAAAACAATTTCGGGACAGTTCAAAATAATGCTTGGAAATGGAAATTCAAATGATACCGTTTTAAAAACCAGAAAGATATGGTTTGAGGACAAGAAGCAGGATGTAATTCATTGCTCGGCAATCTTGACTGTATTTAAAACAGAGCATCCAATATACCTGATATTTAATAGTACTGTACAATGTCAATTAAATAAAATAACTAAATAAACAAACAAATAATGGACCTCTTTAGCCAAGACTGTGGATTTTTATTGTTGAGCACTAATGATTCTGCTCGGTCATACAGGCTATAGGTGGGGGAATGCTTTCAATAGACTTAAATTTGAAAGGCCCTTTGTATCACTTCGTGCAAAATGACATAGGGCGCTTCTAATAAATTTATACGAGAAGTAAAACCCTGTTCATCATTGTTTTCGTGTTGCAAAGTTGTTTACAGACTGAAAAAGGGATAGTACGGGACTGTAGAGAGTGAATAAAACTAGGAAATTATAATTGAAAATGTAAAACAACGTTGTAAACCTAGCAATAAGAGGCTCTTGAATCCAGTTTTTAAATGGACATGGCTTTGGGGCTACCCGCTACCGCCGCCAGGCTACGCTGTCGATTGCCAGCTAGCTGTCGATTGCCAGCTAGCTGTCGATTGCCAGCTAGCTGTCGATTGCCAGCTAGCTGTCGATTGCCAGCTAGCTGTCGATTGCCAGCTAGCTGTCGATTGCCAGCTAGCTGTCGATTGCCAGCTAGCTGTCGATTGCCAGCTAGCTGTCGATTGCCAGCTAGCTGTCGATTGCCAGCTAGCTGTCGATTGCCAGCTAGCTGTCGATTGCCAGCTAGCTGTCGATTGCCAGCTAGCTGTCGATTGCCAGCTAGCTGTCGATTGCCAGCTAGCTGGCAAGATAGGACCCCCCTGGCGATTAATGTGGGGGGGGGGGGATTTTTCAAATTTTCGAGGGCCAAGCAAAAAAAATAGTGCTCTCTACCCCGCCCCCCCCCCTCCCCCTTACCCCTCTACCACTGAGTGAAATATCGGCCGGCACGATTTTTTTTTATTTCAGCACATTAAATTCCAAATTGATTTCAAGTATGGGCCCCCCTAAGAAATCCTGAATCCGCGCCGATACCCACCCCCCCCCCCCCCCAAATAAAAATCCCAAGGCTCCCCTGTAGTTTTTTTCTACATTGCTCCCCCCCCCGCAAAAGGTCCCTATTTTCTCATTGTTTTACATCAACAACAACAACAACAATAATATTTATTATAAAACTCCAAAATTGGTTTGTTTTTATAAATAATAATATCTGCCCGGCAAAATATTTGAAGTAAGTATGTAGATTAAGATCATCAGACTTTATTACACTGATGAGGTGTATTGGGTTCTCTTCACTTGTCTCTTTCTGGCTCTCTTTCTCTTTCTCTCTCTCTCTCTCTCTCTCTCATTGGGACTGAAAAAGTATTGAATGTAATAATGTTTGATAAATAGATAAAACAGGATTCCTGTCCTTCTTGTACTTCGTAAATATAATACTTTACCTTGCTTACAAGTTAATTGCAAGCTCATTGTATAGATCAATTAAGAGAATAGCAATAAATATGGACTTTGAGTGAGATCAAAATGGGTTTGACATCAGTTTTTCTTTTTCAAAGATTAAAAAAAAAAGCAACAGCTGGGTGTCGAACCCGATACCTTCCAGTTACCAGGCGATTGCCTACCCACTAGACTAAAGTGTCACATTGCTAATCTCCATGTTTTTTTTTTCATACTTATACTTATTGTTGTAGATGTAGCAAAAGAAAAAAACGCAACAGCTGGGGGTCGAACCCGATACCTTCCAGTTATCAGGCGATTGCCTACCCACTAGACTAAAGTGTCACATTGCTAATCTTCATGTATTCTTCATACTTACACTAATTGTTGTAGATGTAGCAAAAGATGTTTTCTGACTAATTCAGAGAGTCGCTTGTTAAAGAAAGAGTATTACATGCTATTTTTTCTTTGTTGAGGGGGGGGGGGTGTCCCCTTTAAAAAAAGAGATGACAAGTCAATATTATGGAGTGAAGAAAAAAAAAATAACATGGGTTTATATAAAGGAGAAACTGAGACTCGAACCGAGTACATTGCATTGTGAAGTGATCACTTTTATCCACAAGACCATTTTGCCTCACCGTGATAACTGGTTCGCTTTTTGTTGTTAACACTTTCTGCATGCTAATGACTTTACAAAATGTGCCGATTTACTGATTGGACGCTTTCGGGATGCATTATTATCATTATTTTTGTAGTCCGATGTTGTCAAGATTGCCCGTATTTTTTTTCTTTCAGTTACTGATATTACTGATATAATAGTGAGGTTTTATGTTTATTTCATTTAATTTGCAAACTGCTGACTTAAACTTAAAGTGATATGACAAGAGGCCACTGCCCTCACATAGTATAATGAATAGAACACGGGTCTATTCAATTCAGTATATGCTACGAATTCTATAACAGGGCACCAATGAATAGGGAAGCTTGGCTATTCGATTCTGTTTTCAATAGCTTGCACCTGCAATTTTTGAATAGTTACGTAACAAACTACTCAGCTCTTTCTGACATGGCATCAATAATATTAGTGAATTGAAAACAAACCTGACCCTCCCTTCATTGAGCGACTTTTGTTTGGTCAAATGCGAGGATTACCAAAGAGGAGGTAATAATAGCATTCCTGACATTGCAACAATGACCGCGTTATTTTGATGCATTGTCCCTAAACCTACCGAAGAGGCTCTTTGTCCTTGTCTGGGAGGACAAGCACTTTAGACTGGGGCTGTAGTCTCATTTAAAGAAAGGAAAACAATTTCGGGACAGTTCAAAATAATGCTTGGAAATGGAAATTCAAATGATACCGTTTTAAAAACCAGAAAGATATGGTTTGAGGACAAGAAGCAGGATGTAATTCATTGCTCGGCAATCTTGACTGTATTTAAAACAGAGCATCCAATATACCTGATATTTAATAGTACTGTACAATGTCAATTAAATAAAATAACTAAATAAACAAACAAATAATGGACCTCTTTAGCCAAGACTGTGGATTTTTATTGTTGAGCACTAAATGATTCTGCTCGGTCATACAGGCTATAGGTGGGGGAATGCTTTCAATAGACTTAAATTTGAAAGGCCCTTTGTATCACTTCGTGCAAAATGACATAGGGCGCTTCTAATAAATTTATACGAGAAGTAAAACCCTGTTCATCATTGTTTTCGTGTTGCAAAGTTGTTTACAGACTGAAAAAGGGATAGTACGGGACTGTAGAGAGTGAATAAAACTAGGAAATTATAATTGAAAATGTAAAACAACGTTGTAAACCTAGCAATAAGAGGCTCTTGAATCCAGTTTTTAAATGGACATGGCTTTGGGGCTACCCGCTACCGCCGCCAGGCTACGCTGTCGATTGCCAGCTAGCTGTCGATTGCCAGCTAGCTGTCGATTGCCAGCTAGCTGTCGATTGCCAGCTAGCTGTCGATTGCCAGCTAGCTGTCGATTGCCAGCTAGCTGTCGATTGCCAGCTAGCTGTCGATTGCCAGCTAGCTGTCGATTGCCAGCTAGCTGTCGATTGCCAGCTAGCTGTCGATTGCCAGCTAGCTGTCGATTGCCAGCTAGCTGTCGATTGCCAGCTAGCTGTCGATTGCCAGCTAGCTGTCGATTGCCAGCTAGCTGGCAAGATAGGACCCCCCTGGCGATTAATGTGGGGGGGGGGGATTTTTCAAATTTTCGAGGGCCAAGCAAAAAAAATAGTGCTCTCTACCCCGCCCCCCCCCCCCCCTCCCCCTTACCCCTCTACCACTGAGTGAAATATCGGCCGGCACGATTTTTTTTTATTTCAGCACATTAAATTCCAAATTGATTTCAAGTATGGGCCCCCCTAAGAAATCCTGAATCCGCGCCGATACCCACCCCCCCCCCCCAAATAAAAATCCCAAGGCTCCCCTGTAGTTTTTTTCTACATTGCTCCCCCCCCCCCGCAAAAGGTCCCTATTTTCTCATTGTTTTACATCAACAACAACAACAACAATAATATTTATTATAAAACTCCAAAATTGGTTTGTTTTTATAAATAATAATATCTGCCCGGCAAAATATTTGAAGTAAGTATGTAGATTAAGATCATCAGACTTTATTACACTGATGAGGTGTATTGGGTTCTCTTCACTTGTCTCTTTCTGGCTCTCTTTCTCTTTCTCTCTCTCTCTCTCTCTCTCTCATTGGGACTGAAAAAGTATTGAATGTAATAATGTTTGATAAATAGATAAAACAGGATTCCTGTCCTTCTTGTACTTCGTAAATATAATACTTTACCTTGCTTACAAGTTAATTGCAAGCTCATTGTATAGATCAATTAAGAGAATAGCAATAAATATGGACTTTGAGTGAGATCAAATGGGTTTGACATCAGTTTTTCTTTTTCAAAGATTAAAAAAAAAGCAACAGCTGGGTGTCGAACCCGATACCTTCCAGTTACCAGGCGATTGCCTACCCACTAGACTAAAGTGTCACATTGCTAATCTCCATGTTTTTTTTTTCATACTTATACTTATTGTTGTAGATGTAGCAAAAGAAAAAAACGCAACAGCTGGGGGTCGAACCCGATACCTTCCAGTTATCAGGCGATTGCCTACCCACTAGACTAAAGTGTCACATTGCTAATCTTCATGTATTCTTCATACTTACACTAATTGTTGTAGATGTAGCAAAAGATGTTTTCTGACTAATTCAGAGAGTCGCTTGTTAAAGAAAGAGTATTACATGCTATTTTTTCTTTGTTGAGGGGGGGGGGTGTCCCCTTTAAAAAAAGAGATGACAAGTCAATATTATGGAGTGAAGAAAAAAAAATAACATGGGTTTATATAAAGGAGAAACTGAGACTCGAACCGAGTACATTGCATTGTGAAGTGATCACTTTTATCCACAAGACCATTTTGCCTCACCGTGATAACTGGTTCGCTTTTTGTTGTTAACACTTTCTGCATGCTAATGACTTTACAAAATGTGCCGATTTACTGATTGGACGCTTTCGGGATGCATTATTATCATTATTTTTGTAGTCCGATGTTGTCAAGATTGCCCGTATTTTTTTTCTTTCAGTTACTGATATTACTGATATAATAGTGAGGTTTTATGTTTATTTCATTTAATTTGCAAACTGCTGACTTAAACTTAAAGTGATATGACAAGAGGCCACTGCCCTCACATAGTATAATGAATAGAACACGGGTCTATTCAATTCAGTATATGCTACGAATTCTATAACAGGGCACCAATGAATAGGGAAGCTTGGCTATTCGATTCTGTTTTCAATAGCTTGCACCTGCAATTTTTGAATAGTTACGTAACAAACTACTCAGCTCTTTCTGACATGGCATCAATAATATTAGTGAATTGAAAACAAACCTGACCCTCCCTTCATTGAGCGACTTTTGTTTGGTCAAATGCGAGGATTACCAAAGAGGAGGTAATAATAGCATTCCTGACATTGCAACAATGACCGCGTTATTTTGATGCATTGTCCCTAAACCTACCGAAGAGGCTCTTTGTCCTTGTCTGGGAGGACAAGCACTTTAGACTGGGGCTGTAGTCTCATTTAAAGAAAGGAAAACAATTTCGGGACAGTTCAAAATAATGCTTGGAAATGGAAATTCAAATGATACCGTTTTAAAAACCAGAAAGATATGGTTTGAGGACAAGAAGCAGGATGTAATTCATTGCTCGGCAATCTTGACTGTATTTAAAACAGAGCATCCAATATACCTGATATTTAATAGTACTGTACAATGTCAATTAAATAAAATAACTAAATAAACAAACAAATAATGGACCTCTTTAGCCAAGACTGTGGATTTTTATTGTTGAGCACTAAATGATTCTGCTCGGTCATACAGGCTATAGGTGGGGGAATGCTTTCAATAGACTTAAATTTGAAAGGCCCTTTGTATCACTTCGTGCAAAATGACATAGGGCGCTTCTAATAAATTTATACGAGAAGTAAAACCCTGTTCATCATTGTTTTCGTGTTGCAAAGTTGTTTACAGACTGAAAAAGGGATAGTACGGGACTGTAGAGAGTGAATAAAACTAGGAAATTATAATTGAAAATGTAAAACAACGTTGTAAACCTAGCAATAAGAGGCTCTTGAATCCAGTTTTTAAATGGACATGGCTTTGGGGCTACCCGCTACCGCCGCCAGGCTACGCTGTCGATTGCCAGCTAGCTGTCGATTGCCAGCTAGCTGTCGATTGCCAGCTAGCTGTCGATTGCCAGCTAGCTGTCGATTGCCAGCTAGCTGTCGATTGCCAGCTAGCTGTCGATTGCCAGCTAGCTGTCGATTGCCAGCTAGCTGTCGATTGCCAGCTAGCTGTCGATTGCCAGCTAGCTGTCGATTGCCAGCTAGCTGTCGATTGCCAGCTAGCTGTCGATTGCCAGCTAGCTGTCGATTGCCAGCTAGCTGTCGATTGCCAGCTAGCTGGCAAGATAGGACCCCCCTGGCGATTAATGTGGGGGGGGGGGATTTTTCAAATTTTCGAGGGCCAAGCAAAAAAAATAGTGCTCTCTACCCCGCCCCCCCCCCTCCCCCTTACCCCTCTACCACTGAGTGAAATATCGGCCGGCACGATTTTTTTTTATTTCAGCACATTAAATTCCAAATTGATTTCAAGTATGGGCCCCCCTAAGAAATCCTGAATCCGCGCCGATACCCACCCCCCCCCCCCCCCAAATAAAAATCCCAAGGCTCCCCTGTAGTTTTTTTCTACATTGCTCCCCCCCCCCCGCAAAAGGTCCCTATTTTCTCATTGTTTTACATCAACAACAACAACAACAATAATATTTATTATAAAACTCCAAAATGGTTTGTTTTTATAAATAATAATATCTGCCCGGCAAAATATTTGAAGTAAGTATGTAGATTAAGATCATCAGACTTTATTACACTGATGAGGTGTATTGGGTTCTCTTCACTTGTCTCTTTCTGGCTCTCTTCTCTTTCTCTCTCTCTCTCTCTCTCTCTCATTGGGACTGAAAAAGTATTGAATGTAATAATGTTTGATAAATAGATAAAACAGGATTCCTGTCCTTCTTGTACTTCGTAAATATAATACTTTACCTTGCTTACAAGTTAATTGCAAGCTCATTGTATAGATCAATTAAGAGAATAGCAATAAATATGGACTTTGAGTGAGATCAAAATGGGTTTGACATCAGTTTTTCTTTTTCAAAGATTAAAAAAAAAAGCAACAGCTGGGTGTCGAACCCGATACCTTCCAGTTACCAGGCGATTGCCTACCCACTAGACTAAAGTGTCACATTGCTAATCTCCATGTTTTTTTTTTCATACTTATACTTATTGTTGTAGATGTAGCAAAAGAAAAAAACGCAACAGCTGGGGGTCGAACCCGATACCTTCCAGTTATCAGGCGATTGCCTACCCACTAGACTAAAGTGTCACATTGCTAATCTTCATGTATTCTTCATACTTACACTAATTGTTGTAGATGTAGCAAAAGATGTTTTCTGACTAATTCAGAGAGTCGCTTGTTAAAGAAAGAGTATTACATGCTATTTTTTCTTTGTTGAGGGGGGGGGGTGTCCCCTTTAAAAAAAGAGATGACAAGTCAATATTATGGAGTGAAGAAAAAAAAAATAACATGGGTTTATATAAAGGAGAAACTGAGACTCGAACCGAGTACATTGCATTGTGAAGTGATCACTTTTATCCACAAGACCATTTTGCCTCACCGTGATAACTGGTTCGCTTTTTGTTGTTAACACTTTCTGCATGCTAATGACTTTACAAAATGTGCCGATTTACTGATTGGACGCTTTCGGGATGCATTATTATCATTATTTTTGTAGTCCGATGTTGTCAAGATTGCCCGTATTTTTTTTCTTTCAGTTACTGATATTACTGATATAATAGTGAGGTTTTATGTTTATTTCATTTAATTTGCAAACTGCTGACTTAAACTTAAAGTGATATGACAAGAGGCCACTGCCCTCACATAGTATAATGAATAGAACACGGGTCTATTCAATTCAGTATATGCTACGAATTCTATAACAGGGCACCAATGAATAGGGAAGCTTGGCTATTCGATTCTGTTTTCAATAGCTTGCACCTGCAATTTTTGAATAGTTACGTAACAAACTACTCAGCTCTTTCTGACATGGCATCAATAATATTAGTGAATTGAAAACAAACCTGACCCTCCCTTCATTGAGCGACTTTTGTTTGGTCAAATGCGAGGATTACCAAAGAGGAGGTAATAATAGCATTCCTGACATTGCAACAATGACCGCGTTATTTTGATGCATTGTCCCTAAACCTACCGAAGAGGCTCTTTGTCCTTGTCTGGGAGGACAAGCACTTTAGACTGGGGCTGTAGTCTCATTTAAAGAAAGGAAAACAATTTCGGGACAGTTCAAAATAATGCTTGGAAATGGAAATTCAAATGATACCGTTTTAAAAACCAGAAAGATATGGTTTGAGGACAAGAAGCAGGATGTAATTCATTGCTCGGCAATCTTGACTGTATTTAAAACAGAGCATCCAATATACCTGATATTTAATAGTACTGTACAATGTCAATTAAATAAAATAACTAAATAAACAAACAAATAATGGACCTCTTTAGCCAAGACTGTGGATTTTTATTGTTGAGCACTAAATGATTCTGCTCGGTCATACAGGCTATAGGTGGGGGAATGCTTTCAATAGACTTAAATTTGAAAGGCCCTTTGTATCACTTCGTGCAAAATGACATAGGGCGCTTCTAATAAATTTATACGAGAAGTAAAACCCTGTTCATCATTGTTTTCGTGTTGCAAAGTTGTTTACAGACTGAAAAAGGGATAGTACGGGACTGTAGAGAGTGAATAAAACTAGGAAATTATAATTGAAAATGTAAAACAACGTTGTAAACCTAGCAATAAGAGGCTCTTGAATCCAGTTTTTAAATGGACATGGCTTTGGGGCTACCCGCTACCGCCGCCAGGCTACGCTGTCGATTGCCAGCTAGCTGTCGATTGCCAGCTAGCTGTCGATTGCCAGCTAGCTGTCGATTGCCAGCTAGCTGTCGATTGCCAGCTAGCTGTCGATTGCCAGCTAGCTGTCGATTGCCAGCTAGCTGTCGATTGCCAGCTAGCTGTCGATTGCCAGCTAGCTGTCGATTGCCAGCTAGCTGTCGATTGCCAGCTAGCTGTCGATTGCCAGCTAGCTGTCGATTGCCAGCTAGCTGTCGATTGCCAGCTAGCTGTCGATTGCCAGCTAGCTGTCAAGATAGGACCCCCCTGGCGATTAATGTGGGGGGGGGGGATTTTTCAAATTTTCGAGGGCCAAGCAAAAAAAATAGTGCTCTCTACCCCGCCCCCCCCCCCCTCCCCCTTACCCCTCTACCACTGAGTGAAATATCGGCCGGCACGATTTTTTTTTATTTCAGCACATTAAATTCCAAATTGATTTCAAGTATGGGCCCCCCTAAGAAATCCTGAATCCGCGCCGATACCCACCCCCCCCCCCCAAATAAAAATCCCAAGGCTCCCCTGTAGTTTTTTTCTACATTGCTCCCCCCCCCCGCAAAAGGTCCCTATTTTCTCATTGTTTTACATCAACAACAACAACAACAATAATATTTATTATAAAACTCCAAAATTGGTTTGTTTTTATAAATAATAATATCTGCCCGGCAAAATATTTGAAGTAAGTATGTAGATTAAGATCATCAGACTTTATTACACTGATGAGGTGTATTGGGTTCTCTTCACTTGTCTCTTTCTGGCTCTCTTTCTCTTTCTCTCTCTCTCTCTCTCTCTCTCATTGGGACTGAAAAAGTATTGAATGTAATAATGTTTGATAAATAGATAAAACAGGATTCCTGTCCTTCTTGTACTTCGTAAATATAATACTTTACCTTGCTTACAAGTTAATTGCAAGCTCATTGTATAGATCAATTAAGAGAATAGCAATAAATATGGACTTTGAGTGAGATCAAAATGGGTTTGACATCAGTTTTTCTTTTTCAAAGATTAAAAAAAAAAGCAACAGCTGGGTGTCGAACCCGATACCTTCCAGTTACCAGGCGATTGCCTACCCACTAGACTAAAGTGTCACATTGCTAATCTCCATGTTTTTTTTTCATACTTATACTTATTGTTGTAGATGTAGCAAAAGAAAAAAACGCAACAGCTGGGGGTCGAACCCGATACCTTCCAGTTATCAGGCGATTGCCTACCCACTAGACTAAAGTGTCACATTGCTAATCTTCATGTATTCTTCATACTTACACTAATTGTTGTAGATGTAGCAAAAGATGTTTTCTGACTAATTCAGAGAGTCGCTTGTTAAAGAAGGAGTATTACATGCTATTTTTTCTTTGTTGAGGGGGGGGGGGGTGTCCCCTTTAAAAAAAGAGATGACAAGTCAATATTATGGAGTGAAGAAAAAAAAAATAACATGGGTTTATATAAAGGAGAAACTGAGACTCGAACCGAGTACATTGCATTGTGAAGTGATCACTTTTATCCACAAGACCATTTTGCCTCACCGTGATAACTGGTTCGCTTTTTGTTGTTAACACTTTCTGCATGCTAATGACTTTACAAAATGTGCCGATTTACTGATTGGACGCTTTCGGGATGCATTATTATCATTATTTTTGTAGTCCGATGTTGTCAAGATTGCCCGTATTTTTTTTCTTTCAGTTACTGATATTACTGATATAATAGTGAGGTTTTATGTTTATTTCATTTAATTTGCAAACTGCTGACTTAAACTTAAAGTGATATGACAAGAGGCCACTGCCCTCACATAGTATAATGAATAGAACACGGGTCTATTCAATTCAGTATATGCTACGAATTCTATAACAGGGCACCAATGAATAGGGAAGCTTGGCTATTCGATTCTGTTTTCAATAGCTTGCACCTGCAATTTTTGAATAGTTACGTAACAAACTACTCAGCTCTTTCTGACATGGCATCAATAATATTAGTGAATTGAAAACAAACCTGACCCTCCCTTCATTGAGCGACTTTTGTTTGGTCAAATGCGAGGATTACCAAAGAGGAGGTAATAATAGCATTCCTGACATTGCAACAATGACCGCGTTATTTTGATGCATTGTCCCTAAACCTACCGAAGAGGCTCTTTGTCCTTGTCTGGGAGGACAAGCACTTTAGACTGGGGCTGTAGTCTCATTTAAAGAAAGGAAAACAATTTCGGGACAGTTCAAAATAATGCTTGGAAATGGAAATTCAAATGATACCGTTTTAAAAACCAGAAAGATATGGTTTGAGGACAAGAAGCAGGATGTAATTCATTGCTCGGCAATCTTGACTGTATTTAAAACAGAGCATCCAATATACCTGATATTTAATAGTACTGTACAATGTCAATTAAATAAAATAACTAAATAAACAAACAAATAATGGACCTCTTTAGCCAAGACTGTGGATTTTTATTGTTGAGCACTAAATGATTCTGCTCGGTCATACAGGCTATAGGTGGGGGAATGCTTTCAATAGACTTAAATTTGAAAGGCCCTTTGTATCACTTCGTGCAAAATGACATAGGGCGCTTCTAATAAATTTATACGAGAAGTAAAACCCTGTTCATCATTGTTTTCGTGTTGCAAAGTTGTTTACAGACTGAAAAAGGGATAGTACGGGACTGTAGAGAGTGAATAAAACTAGGAAATTATAATTGAAAATGTAAAACAACGTTGTAAACCTAGCAATAAGAGGCTCTTGAATCCAGTTTTTAAATGGACATGGCTTTGGGGCTACCCGCTACCGCCGCCAGGCTACGCTGTCGATTGCCAGCTAGCTGTCGATTGCCAGCTAGCTGTCGATTGCCAGCTAGCTGTCGATTGCCAGCTAGCTGTCGATTGCCAGCTAGCTGTCGATTGCCAGCTAGCTGTCGATTGCCAGCTAGCTGTCGATTGCCAGCTAGCTGTCGATTGCCAGCTAGCTGTCGATTGCCAGCTAGCTGTCGATTGCCAGCTAGCTGTCGATTGCCAGCTAGCTGTCGATTGCCAGCTAGCTGTCGATTGCCAGCTAGCTGTCGATTGCCAGCTAGCTGTCGATTGCCAGCTAGCTGTCGATTGCCAGCTAGCTGGCAAGATAGGACCCCCCTGGCGATTAATGTGGGGGGGGGGGGATTTTTCAAATTTTCGAGGGCCAAGCAAAAAAAATAGTGCTCTCTACCCCGCCCCCCCCCCCCCCCCTCCCCCTTACCCCTCTACCACTGAGTGAAATATCGGCCGGCACGATTTTTTTTTATTTCAGCACATTAAATTCCAAATTGATTTCAAGTATGGGCCCCCCTAAGAAATCCTGAATCCGCGCCGATACCCACCCCCCCCCCCCAAATAAAAATCCCAAGGCTCCCCTGTAGTTTTTTTCTACATTGCTCCCCCCCCCCGCAAAAGGTCCCTATTTTCTCATTGTTTTACATCAACAACAACAACAACAATAATATTTATTATAAAACTCCAAAATTGGTTTGTTTTTATAAATAATAATATCTGCCCGGCAAAATATTTGAAGTAAGTATGTAGATTAAGATCATCAGACTTTATTACACTGATGAGGTGTATTGGGTTCTCTTCACTTGTCTCTTTCTGGCTCTCTTTCTCTTTCTCTCTCTCTCTCTCTCTCTCTCATTGGGACTGAAAAAGTATTGAATGTAATAATGTTTGATAAATAGATAAAACAGGATTCCTGTCCTTCTTGTACTTCGTAAATATAATACTTTACCTTGCTTACAAGTTAATTGCAAGCTCATTGTATAGATCAATTAAGAGAATAGCAATAAATATGGACTTTGAGTGAGATCAAAATGGGTTTGACATCAGTTTTTCTTTTTCAAAGATTAAAAAAAAAAGCAACAGCTGGGTGTCGAACCCGATACCTTCCAGTTACCAGGCGATTGCCTACCCACTAGACTAAAGTGTCACATTGCTAATCTCCATGTTTTTTTTTTCATACTTATACTTATTGTTGTAGATGTAGCAAAAGAAAAAAACGCAACAGCTGGGGGTCGAACCCGATACCTTCCAGTTATCAGGCGATTGCCTACCCACTAGACTAAAGTGTCACATTGCTAATCTTCATGTATTCTTCATACTTACACTAATTGTTGTAGATGTAGCAAAAGATGTTTTCTGACTAATTCAGAGAGTCGCTTGTTAAAGAAAGAGTATTACATGCTATTTTTTCTTTGTTGAGGGGGGGGGGTGTCCCCTTTAAAAAAAGAGATGACAAGTCAATATTATGGAGTGAAGAAAAAAAAAATAACATGGGTTTATATAAAGGAGAAACTGAGACTCGAACCGAGTACATTGCATTGTGAAGTGATCACTTTTATCCACAAGACCATTTTGCCTCACCGTGATAACTGGTTCGCTTTTTGTTGTTAACACTTTCTGCATGCTAATGACTTTACAAAATGTGCCGATTTACTGATTGGACGCTTTCGGGATGCATTATTATCATTATTTTTGTAGTCCGATGTTGTCAAGATTGCCCGTATTTTTTTTCTTTCAGTTACTGATATTACTGATATAATAGTGAGGTTTTATGTTTATTTCATTTAATTTGCAAACTGCTGACTTAAACTTAAAGTGATATGACAAGAGGCCACTGCCCTCACATAGTATAATGAATAGAACACGGGTCTATTCAATTCAGTATATGCTACGAATTCTATAACAGGGCACCAATGAATAGGGAAGCTTGGCTATTCGATTCTGTTTTCAATAGCTTGCACCTGCAATTTTTGAATAGTTACGTAACAAACTACTCAGCTCTTTCTGACATGGCATCAATAATATTAGTGAATTGAAAACAAACCTGACCCTCCCTTCATTGAGCGACTTTTGTTTGGTCAAATGCGAGGATTACCAAAGAGGAGGTAATAATAGCATTCCTGACATTGCAACAATGACCGCGTTATTTTGATGCATTGTCCCTAAACCTACCGAAGAGGCTCTTTGTCCTTGTCTGGGAGGACAAGCACTTTAGACTGGGGCTGTAGTCTCATTTAAAGAAAGGAAAACAATTTCGGGACAGTTCAAAATAATGCTTGGAAATGGAAATTCAAATGATACCGTTTTAAAAACCAGAAAGATATGGTTTGAGGACAAGAAGCAGGATGTAATTCATTGCTCGGCAATCTTGACTGTATTTAAAACAGAGCATCCAATATACCTGATATTTAATAGTACTGTACAATGTCAATTAAATAAAATAACTAAATAAACAAACAAATAATGGACCTCTTTAGCCAAGACTGTGGATTTTTATTGTTGAGCACTAAATGATTCTGCTCGGTCATACAGGCTATAGGTGGGGGAATGCTTTCAATAGACTTAAATTTGAAAGGCCCTTTGTATCACTTCGTGCAAAATGACATAGGGCGCTTCTAATAAATTTATACGAGAAGTAAAACCCTGTTCATCATTGTTTTCGTGTTGCAAAGTTGTTTACAGACTGAAAAAGGGATAGTACGGGACTGTAGAGAGTGAATAAAACTAGGAAATTATAATTGAAAATGTAAAACAACGTTGTAAACCTAGCAATAAGAGGCTCTTGAATCCAGTTTTTAAATGGACATGGCTTTGGGGCTACCCGCTACCGCCGCCAGGCTACGCTGTCGATTGCCAGCTAGCTGTCGATTGCCAGCTAGCTGTCGATTGCCAGCTAGCTGTCGATTGCCAGCTAGCTGTCGATTGCCAGCTAGCTGTCGATTGCCAGCTAGCTGTCGATTGCCAGCTAGCTGTCGATTGCCAGCTAGCTGTCGATTGCCAGCTAGCTGTCGATTGCCAGCTAGCTGTCGATTGCCAGCTAGCTGTCGATTGCCAGCTAGCTGTCGATTGCCAGCTAGCTGTCGATTGCCAGCTAGCTGGCAAGATAGGACCCCCCTGGCGATTAATGTGGGGGGGGGGGATTTTTCAAATTTTCGAGGGCCAAGCAAAAAAAATAGTGCTCTCTACCCCGCCCCCCCCCCCCCCCCTCCCCCTTACCCCTCTACCACTGAGTGAAATATCGGCCGGCACGATTTTTTTTTATTTCAGCACATTAAATTCCAAATTGATTTCAAGTATGGGCCCCCCTAAGAAATCCTGAATCCGCGCCGATACCCACCCCCCCCCCCCCAAATAAAAATCCCAAGGCTCCCCTGTAGTTTTTTTCTACATTGCTCCCCCCCCCCGCAAAAGGTCCCTATTTTCTCATTGTTTTACATCAACAACAACAACAACAATAATATTTATTATAAAACTCCAAAATTGGTTTGTTTTTATAAATAATAATATCTGCCCGGCAAAATATTTGAAGTAAGTATGTAGATTAAGATCATCAGACTTTATTACACTGATGAGGTGTATTGGGTTCTCTTCACTTGTCTCTTTCTGGCTCTCTTTCTCTTTCTCTCTCTCTCTCTCTCTCTCTCATTGGGACTGAAAAAGTATTGAATGTAATAATGTTTGATAAATAGATAAAACAGGATTCCTGTCCTTCTTGTACTTCGTAAATATAATACTTTACCTTGCTTACAAGTTAATTGCAAGCTCATTGTATAGATCAATTAAGAGAATAGCAATAAATATGGACTTTGAGTGAGATCAAAATGGGTTTGACATCAGTTTTTCTTTTTCAAAGATTAAAAAAAAAAGCAACAGCTGGGTGTCGAACCCGATACCTTCCAGTTACCAGGCGATTGCCTACCCACTAGACTAAAGTGTCACATTGCTAATCTCCATGTTTTTTTTTCATACTTATACTTATTGTTGTAGATGTAGCAAAAGAAAAAAACGCAACAGCTGGGGGTCGAACCCGATACCTTCCAGTTATCAGGCGATTGCCTACCCACTAGACTAAAGTGTCACATTGCTAATCTTCATGTATTCTTCATACTTACACTAATTGTTGTAGATGTAGCAAAAGATGTTTTCTGACTAATTCAGAGAGTCGCTTGTTAAAGAAAGAGTATTACATGCTATTTTTTCTTTGTTGAGGGGGGGGGGTGTCCCCTTTAAAAAAAGAGATGACAAGTCAATATTATGGAGTGAAGAAAAAAAAAATAACATGGGTTTATATAAAGGAGAAACTGAGACTCGAACCGAGTACATTGCATTGTGAAGTGATCACTTTTATCCACAAGACCATTTTGCCTCACCGTGATAACTGGTTCGCTTTTTGTTGTTAACACTTTCTGCATGCTAATGACTTTACAAAATGTGCCGATTTACTGATTGGACGCTTTCGGGATGCATTATTATCATTATTTTTGTAGTCCGATGTTGTCAAGATTGCCCGTATTTTTTTTCTTTCAGTTACTGATATTACTGATATAATAGTGAGGTTTTATGTTTATTTCATTTAATTTGCAAACTGCTGACTTAAACTTAAAGTGATATGACAAGAGGCCACTGCCCTCACATAGTATAATGAATAGAACACGGGTCTATTCAATTCAGTATATGCTACGAATTCTATAACAGGGCACCAATGAATAGGGAAGCTTGGCTATTCGATTCTGTTTTCAATAGCTTGCACCTGCAATTTTTGAATAGTTACGTAACAAACTACTCAGCTCTTTCTGACATGGCATCAATAATATTAGTGAATTGAAAACAAACCTGACCCTCCCTTCATTGAGCGACTTTTGTTTGGTCAAATGCGAGGATTACCAAAGAGGAGGTAATAATAGCATTCCTGACATTGCAACAATGACCGCGTTATTTTGATGCATTGTCCCTAAACCTACCGAAGAGGCTCTTTGTCCTTGTCTGGGAGGACAAGCACTTTAGACTGGGGCTGTAGTCTCATTTAAAGAAAGGAAAACAATTTCGGGACAGTTCAAAATAATGCTTGGAAATGGAAATTCAAATGATACCGTTTTAAAAACCAGAAAGATATGGTTTGAGGACAAGAAGCAGGATGTAATTCATTGCTCGGCAATCTTGACTGTATTTAAAACAGAGCATCCAATATACCTGATATTTAATAGTACTGTACAATGTCAATTAAATAAAATAACTAAATAAACAAACAAATAATGGACCTCTTTAGCCAAGACTGTGGATTTTTATTGTTGAGCACTAAATGATTCTGCTCGGTCATACAGGCTATAGGTGGGGGAATGCTTTCAATAGACTTAAATTTGAAAGGCCCTTTGTATCACTTCGTGCAAAATGACATAGGGCGCTTCTAATAAATTTATACGAGAAGTAAAACCCTGTTCATCATTGTTTTCGTGTTGCAAAGTTGTTTACAGACTGAAAAAGGGATAGTACGGGACTGTAGAGAGTGAATAAAACTAGGAAATTATAATTGAAAATGTAAAACAACGTTGTAAACCTAGCAATAAGAGGCTCTTGAATCCAGTTTTTAAATGGACATGGCTTTGGGGCTACCCGCTACCGCCGCCAGGCTACGCTGTCGATTGCCAGCTAGCTGTCGATTGCCAGCTAGCTGTCGATTGCCAGCTAGCTGTCGATTGCCAGCTAGCTGTCGATTGCCAGCTAGCTGTCGATTGCCAGCTAGCTGTCGATTGCCAGCTAGCTGTCGATTGCCAGCTAGCTGTCGATTGCCAGCTAGCTGTCGATTGCCAGCTAGCTGTCGATTGCCAGCTAGCTGTCGATTGCCAGCTAGCTGTCGATTGCCAGCTAGCTGTCGATTGCCAGCTAGCTGTCGATTGCCAGCTAGCTGGCAAGATAGGACCCCCCTGGCGATTAATGTGGGGGGGGGGGATTTTTCAAATTTTCGAGGGCCAAGCAAAAAAAATAGTGCTCTCTACCCCGCCCCCCCCCCCCCCCTCCCCCTTACCCCTCTACCACTGAGTGAAATATCGGCCGGCACGATTTTTTTTTATTTCAGCACATTAAATTCCAAATTGATTTCAAGTATGGGCCCCCCTAAGAAATCCTGAATCCGCGCCGATACCCACCCCCCCCCCCCAAATAAAAATCCCAAGGCTCCCCTGTAGTTTTTTTCTACATTGCTCCCCCCCCCCGCAAAAGGTCCCTATTTTCTCATTGTTTTACATCAACAACAACAACAACAATAATATTTATTATAAAACTCCAAAATTGGTTTGTTTTTATAAATAATAATATCTGCCCGGCAAAATATTTGAAGTAAGTATGTAGATTAAGATCATCAGACTTTATTACACTGATGAGGTGTATTGGGTTCTCTTCACTTGTCTCTTTCTGGCTCTCTTTCTCTTTCTCTCTCTCTCTCTCTCTCTCTCATTGGGACTGAAAAAGTATTGAATGTAATAATGTTTGATAAATAGATAAAACAGGATTCCTGTCCTTCTTGTACTTCGTAAATATAATACTTTACCTTGCTTACAAGTTAATTGCAAGCTCATTGTATAGATCAATTAAGAGAATAGCAATAAATATGGACTTTGAGTGAGATCAAAATGGGTTTGACATCAGTTTTTCTTTTTCAAAGATTAAAAAAAAAAGCAACAGCTGGGTGTCGAACCCGATACCTTCCAGTTACCAGGCGATTGCCTACCCACTAGACTAAAGTGTCACATTGCTAATCTCCATGTTTTTTTTCTTCATACTTATACTTATTGTTGTAGATGTAGCAAAAGAAAAAAACGCAACAGCTGGGGGTCGAACCCGATACCTTCCAGTTATCAGGCGATTGCCTACCCACTAGACTAAAGTGTCACATTGCTAATCTTCATGTATTCTTCATACTTACACTAATTGTTGTAGATGTAGCAAAAGATGTTTTCTGACTAATTCAGAGAGTCGCTTGTTAAAGAAAGAGTATTACATGCTATTTTTTCTTTGTTGAGGGGGGGGGGTGTCCCCTTTAAAAAAAGAGATGACAAGTCAATATTATGGAGTGAAGAAAAAAAAAATAACATGGGTTTATATAAAGGAGAAACTGAGACTCGAACCGAGTACATTGCATTGTGAAGTGATCACTTTTATCCACAAGACCATTTTGCCTCACCGTGATAACTGGTTCGCTTTTTGTTGTTAACACTTTCTGCATGCTAATGACTTTACAAAATGTGCCGATTTACTGATTGGACGCTTTCGGGATGCATTATTATCATTATTTTTGTAGTCCGATGTTGTCAAGATTGCCCGTATTTTTTTTCTTTCAGTTACTGATATTACTGATATAATAGTGAGGTTTTATGTTTATTTCATTTAATTTGCAAACTGCTGACTTAAACTTAAAGTGATATGACAAGAGGCCACTGCCCTCACATAGTATAATGAATAGAACACGGGTCTATTCAATTCAGTATATGCTACGAATTCTATAACAGGGCACCAATGAATAGGGAAGCTTGGCTATTCGATTCTGTTTTCAATAGCTTGCACCTGCAATTTTTGAATAGTTACGTAACAAACTACTCAGCTCTTTCTGACATGGCATCAATAATATTAGTGAATTGAAAACAAACCTGACCCTCCCTTCATTGAGCGACTTTTGTTTGGTCAAATGCGAGGATTACCAAAGAGGAGGTAATAATAGCATTCCTGACATTGCAACAATGACCGCGTTATTTTGATGCATTGTCCCTAAACCTACCGAAGAGGCTCTTTGTCCTTGTCTGGGAGGACAAGCACTTTAGACTGGGGCTGTAGTCTCATTTAAAGAAAGGAAAACAATTTCGGGACAGTTCAAAATAATGCTTGGAAATGGAAATTCAAATGATACCGTTTTAAAAACCAGAAAGATATGGTTTGAGGACAAGAAGCAGGATGTAATTCATTGCTCGGCAATCTTGACTGTATTTAAAACAGAGCATCCAATATACCTGATATTTAATAGTACTGTACAATGTCAATTAAATAAAATAACTAAATAAACAAACAAATAATGGACCTCTTTAGCCAAGACTGTGGATTTTTATTGTTGAGCACTAAATGATTCTGCTCGGTCATACAGGCTATAGGTGGGGGAATGCTTTCAATAGACTTAAATTTGAAAGGCCCTTTGTATCACTTCGTGCAAAATGACATAGGGCGCTTCTAATAAATTTATACGAGAAGTAAAACCCTGTTCATCATTGTTTTCGTGTTGCAAAGTTGTTTACAGACTGAAAAAGGGATAGTACGGGACTGTAGAGAGTGAATAAAACTAGGAAATTATAATTGAAAATGTAAAACAACGTTGTAAACCTAGCAATAAGAGGCTCTTGAATCCAGTTTTTAAATGGACATGGCTTTGGGATTGCCAGCTAGCTGTCGATTGCCAGCTAGCTGTCGATTGCCAGCTAGCTGTCGATTGCCAGCTAGCTGTCGCCAGCTAGCTGTCGATTGCCAGCTAGCTGTCGATTGCCAGCTAGCTGGCAAGATAGGACCCCCCTGGCGATTAATGTGGGGGGGGGGATTTTTCAAATTTTCGAGGGCCAAGCAAAAAAAATAGTGCTCTTTACCCCGCCCCCCCCCCCCCCCTCCCCCTTACCCCTCTACCACTGAGTGAAATATCGGCCGGCACGATTTTTTTTTATTTCAGCACATTAAATTCCAAATTGATTTCAAGTATGGGCCCCCCTAAGAAATCCTGAATCCGCGCCGATACCCACCCCCCCCCCCCAAATAAAAATCCCAAGGCTCCCCTGTAGTTTTTTTCTACATTGCTCCCCCCCCCGCAAAAGGTCCCTATTTTCTCATTGTTTTACATCAACAACAACAACAACAATAATATTTATTATAAAACTCCAAAATTGGTTTGTTTTTATAAATAATAATATCTGCCCGGCAAAATATTTGAAGTAAGTATGTAGATTAAGATCATCAGACTTTATTACACTGATGAGGTGTATTGGGTTCTCTTCACTTGTCTCTTTCTGGCTCTCTTTCTCTTTCTCTCTCTCTCTCTCTCTCTCTCATTGGGACTGAAAAAGTATTGAATGTAATAATGTTTGATAAATAGATAAAACAGGATTCCTGTCCTTCTTGTACTTCGTAAATATAATACTTTACCTTGCTTACAAGTTAATTGCAAGCTCATTGTATAGATCAATTAAGAGAATAGCAATAAATATGGACTTTGAGTGAGATCAAAATGGGTTTGACATCAGTTTTTCTTTTTCAAAGATTAAAAAAAAAAGCAACAGCTGGGTGTCGAACCCGATACCTTCCAGTTACCAGGCGATTGCCTACCCACTAGACTAAAGTGTCACATTGCTAATCTCCATGTTTTTTTTTTCATACTTATACTTATTGTTGTAGATGTAGCAAAAGAAAAAAACGCAACAGCTGGGGGTCGAACCCGATACCTTCCAGTTATCAGGCGATTGCCTACCCACTAGACTAAAGTGTCACATTGCTAATCTTCATGTATTCTTCATACTTACACTAATTGTTGTAGATGTAGCAAAAGATGTTTTCTGACTAATTCAGAGAGTCGCTTGTTAAAGAAAGAGTATTACATGCTATTTTTTCTTTGTTGAGGGGGGGGGGGTGTCCCCTTTAAAAAAAGAGATGACAAGTCAATATTATGGAGTGAAGAAAAAAAAAATAACATGGGTTTATATAAAGGAGAAACTGAGACTCGAACCGAGTACATTGCATTGTGAAGTGATCACTTTTATCCACAAGACCATTTTGCCTCACCGTGATAACTGGTTCGCTTTTTGTTGTTAACACTTTCTGCATGCTAATGACTTTACAAAATGTGCCGATTTACTGATTGGACGCTTTCGGGATGCATTATTATCATTATTTTTGTAGTCCGATGTTGTCAAGATTGCCCGTATTTTTTTTCTTTCAGTTACTGATATTACTGATATAATAGTGAGGTTTTATGTTTATTTCATTTAATTTGCAAACTGCTGACTTAAACTTAAAGTGATATGACAAGAGGCCACTGCCCTCACATAGTATAATGAATAGAACACGGGTCTATTCAATTCAGTATATGCTACGAATTCTATAACAGGGCACCAATGAATAGGGAAGCTTGGCTATTCGATTCTGTTTTCAATAGCTTGCACCTGCAATTTTTGAATAGTTACGTAACAAACTACTCAGCTCTTTCTGACATGGCATCAATAATATTAGTGAATTGAAAACAAACCTGACCCTCCCTTCATTGAGCGACTTTTGTTTGGTCAAATGCGAGGATTACCAAAGAGGAGGTAATAATAGCATTCCTGACATTGCAACAATGACCGCGTTATTTTGATGCATTGTCCCTAAACCTACCGAAGAGGCTCTTTGTCCTTGTCTGGGAGGACAAGCACTTTAGACTGGGGCTGTAGTCTCATTTAAAGAAAGGAAAACAATTTCGGGACAGTTCAAAATAATGCTTGGAAATGGAAATTCAAATGATACCGTTTTAAAAACCAGAAAGATATGGTTTGAGGACAAGAAGCAGGATGTAATTCATTGCTCGGCAATCTTGACTGTATTTAAAACAGAGCATCCAATATACCTGATATTTAATAGTACTGTACAATGTCAATTAAATAAAATAACTAAATAAACAAACAAATAATGGACCTCTTTAGCCAAGACTGTGGATTTTTATTGTTGAGCACTAAATGATTCTGCTCGGTCATACAGGCTATAGGTGGGGGAATGCTTTCAATAGACTTAAATTTGAAAGGCCCTTTGTATCACTTCGTGCAAAATGACATAGGGCGCTTCTAATAAATTTATACGAGAAGTAAAACCCTGTTCATCATTGTTTTCGTGTTGCAAAGTTGTTTACAGACTGAAAAAGGGATAGTACGGGACTGTAGAGAGTGAATAAAACTAGGAAATTATAATTGAAAATGTAAAACAACGTTGTAAACCTAGCAATAAGAGGCTCTTGAATCCAGTTTTTAAATGGACATGGCTTTGGGATTGCCAGCTAGCTGTCGATTGCCAGCTAGCTGTCGATTGCCAGCTAGCTGTCGATTGCCAGCTAGCTGTCGATTGCCAGCTAGCTGTCGATTGCCAGCTAGCTGTCGATTGCCAGCTAGCTGGCAAGATAGGACCCCCCTGGCGATTAATGTGGGGGGGGGGGGGATTTTTCAAATTTTCGAGGGCCAAGCAAAAAAAATAGTGCTCTCTACCCCGCCCCCCCCCCCTCCCCCTTACCCCTCTACCACTGAGTGAAATATCGGCCGGCACGATTTTTTTTTATTTCAGCACATTAAATTCCAAATTGATTTCAAGTATGGGCCCCCCTAAGAAATCCTGAATCCGCGCCGATACCCACCCCCCCCCCCAAATAAAAATCCCAAGGCTCCCCTGTAGTTTTTTTCTACATTGCTCCCCCCCCCGCAAAAGGTCCCTATTTTCTCATTGTTTTACATCAACAACAACAACAACAATAATATTTATTATAAAACTCCAAAATTGGTTTGTTTTTATAAATAATAATATCTGCCCGGCAAAATATTTGAAGTAAGTATGTAGATTAAGATCATCAGACTTTATTACACTGATGAGGTGTATTGGGTTCTCTTCACTTGTCTCTTTCTGGCTCTCTTTCTCTTTCTCTCTCTCTCTCTCTCTCTCTCATTGGGACTGAAAAAGTATTGAATGTAATAATGTTTGATAAATAGATAAAACAGGATTCCTGTCCTTCTTGTACTTCGTAAATATAATACTTTACCTTGCTTACAAGTTAATTGCAAGCTCATTGTATAGATCAATTAAGAGAATAGCAATAAATATGGACTTTGAGTGAGATCAAAATGGGTTTGACATCAGTTTTTCTTTTTCAAAGATTAAAAAAAAAAGCAACAGCTGGGTGTCGAACCCGATACCTTCCAGTTACCAGGCGATTGCCTACCCACTAGACTAAAGTGTCACATTGCTAATCTCCATGTTTTTTTTTTCATACTTATACTTATTGTTGTAGATGTAGCAAAAGAAAAAAACGCAACAGCTGGGGGTCGAACCCGATACCTTCCAGTTATCAGGCGATTGCCTACCCACTAGACTAAAGTGTCACATTGCTAATCTTCATGTATTCTTCATACTTACACTAATTGTTGTAGATGTAGCAAAAGATGTTTTCTGACTAATTCAGAGAGTCGCTTGTTAAAGAAAGAGTATTACATGCTATTTTTTCTTTGTTGAGGGGGGGGGGTGTCCCCTTTAAAAAAAGAGATGACAAGTCAATATTATGGAGTGAAGAAAAAAAAAATAACATGGGTTTATATAAAGGAGAAACTGAGACTCGAACCGAGTACATTGCATTGTGAAGTGATCACTTTTATCCACAAGACCATTTTGCCTCACCGTGATAACTGGTTCGCTTTTTGTTGTTAACACTTTCTGCATGCTAATGACTTTACAAAATGTGCCGATTTACTGATTGGACGCTTTCGGGATGCATTATTATCATTATTTTTGTAGTCCGATGTTGTCAAGATTGCCCGTATTTTTTTTCTTTCAGTTACTGATATTACTGATATAATAGTGAGGTTTTATGTTTATTTCATTTAATTTGCAAACTGCTGACTTAAACTTAAAGTGATATGACAAGAGGCCACTGCCCTCACATAGTATAATGAATAGAACACGGGTCTATTCAATTCAGTATATGCTACGAATTCTATAACAGGGCACCAATGAATAGGGAAGCTTGGCTATTCGATTCTGTTTTCAATAGCTTGCACCTGCAATTTTTGAATAGTTACGTAACAAACTACTCAGCTCTTTCTGACATGGCATCAATAATATTAGTGAATTGAAAACAAACCTGACCCTCCCTTCATTGAGCGACTTTTGTTTGGTCAAATGCGAGGATTACCAAAGAGGAGGTAATAATAGCATTCCTGACATTGCAACAATGACCGCGTTATTTTGATGCATTGTCCCTAAACCTACCGAAGAGGCTCTTTGTCCTTGTCTGGGAGGACAAGCACTTTAGACTGGGGCTGTAGTCTCATTTAAAGAAAGGAAAACAATTTCGGGACAGTTCAAAATAATGCTTGGAAATGGAAATTCAAATGATACCGTTTTAAAAACCAGAAAGATATGGTTTGAGGACAAGAAGCAGGATGTAATTCATTGCTCGGCAATCTTGACTGTATTTAAAACAGAGCATCCAATATACCTGATATTTAATAGTACTGTACAATGTCAATTAAATAAAATAACTAAATAAACAAACAAATAATGGACCTCTTTAGCCAAGACTGTGGATTTTTATTGTTGAGCACTAAATGATTCTGCTCGGTCATACAGGCTATAGGTGGGGGAATGCTTTCAATAGACTTAAATTTGAAAGGCCCTTTGTATCACTTCGTGCAAAATGACATAGGGCGCTTCTAATAAATTTATACGAGAAGTAAAACCCTGTTCATCATTGTTTTCGTGTTGCAAAGTTGTTTACAGACTGAAAAAGGGATAGTACGGGACTGTAGAGAGTGAATAAAACTAGGAAATTATAATTGAAAATGTAAAACAACGTTGTAAACCTAGCAATAAGAGGCTCTTGAATCCAGTTTTTAAATGGACATGGCTTTGGGATTGCCAGCTAGCTGTCGATTGCCAGCTAGCTGTCGATTGCCAGCTAGCTGTCGATTGCCAGCTAGCTGTCGATTGCCAGCTAGCTGTCGATTGCCAGCTAGCTGTCGATTGCCAGCTAGCTGTCGATTGCCAGCTAGCTGGCAAGATAGGACCCCCCTGGCGATTAATGTGGGGGGGGGGGGATTTTTCAAATTTTCGAGGGCCAAGCAAAAAAAATAGTGCTCTCTACCCCGCCCCCCCCCCCTCCCCCTTACCCCTCTACCACTGAGTGAAATATCGGCCGGCACGATTTTTTTTTATTTCAGCACATTAAATTCCAAATTGATTTCAAGTATGGGCCCCCCTAAGAAATCCTGAATCCGCGCCGATACCCACCCCCCCCCCCAAATAAAAATCCCAAGGCTCCCCTGTAGTTTTTTTCTACATTGCTCCCCCCCCCGCAAAAGGTCCCTATTTTCTCATTGTTTTACATCAACAACAACAACAACAATAATATTTATTATAAAACTCCAAAATTGGTTTGTTTTTATAAATAATAATATCTGCCCGGCAAAATATTTGAAGTAAGTATGTAGATTAAGATCATCAGACTTTATTACACTGATGAGGTGTATTGGGTTCTCTTCACTTGTCTCTTTCTGGCTCTCTTTCTCTTTCTCTCTCTCTCTCTCTCTCTCTCATTGGGACTGAAAAAGTATTGAATGTAATAATGTTTGATAAATAGATAAAACAGGATTCCTGTCCTTCTTGTACTTCGTAAATATAATACTTTACCTTGCTTACAAGTTAATTGCAAGCTCATTGTATAGATCAATTAAGAGAATAGCAATAAATATGGACTTTGAGTGAGATCAAAATGGGTTTGACATCAGTTTTTCTTTTTCAAAGATTAAAAAAAAAAGCAACAGCTGGGTGTCGAACCCGATACCTTCCAGTTACCAGGCGATTGCCTACCCACTAGACTAAAGTGTCACATTGCTAATCTCCATGTTTTTTTTTTCATACTTATACTTATTGTTGTAGATGTAGCAAAAGAAAAAAACGCAACAGCTGGGGGTCGAACCCGATACCTTCCAGTTATCAGGCGATTGCCTACCCACTAGACTAAAGTGTCACATTGCTAATCTTCATGTATTCTTCATACTTACACTAATTGTTGTAGATGTAGCAAAAGATGTTTTCTGACTAATTCAGAGAGTCGCTTGTTAAAGAAAGAGTATTACATGCTATTTTTTCTTTGTTGAGGGGGGGGGGGTGTCCCCTTTAAAAAAAGAGATGACAAGTCAATATTATGGAGTGAAGAAAAAAAAAATAACATGGGTTTATATAAAGGAGAAACTGAGACTCGAACCGAGTACATTGCATTGTGAAGTGATCACTTTTATCCACAAGACCATTTTGCCTCACCGTGATAACTGGTTCGCTTTTTGTTGTTAACACTTTCTGCATGCTAATGACTTTACAAAATGTGCCGATTTACTGATTGGACGCTTTCGGGATGCATTATTATCATTATTTTTGTAGTCCGATGTTGTCAAGATTGCCCGTATTTTTTTTCTTTCAGTTACTGATATTACTGATATAATAGTGAGGTTTTATGTTTATTTCATTTAATTTGCAAACTGCTGACTTAAACTTAAAGTGATATGACAAGAGGCCACTGCCCTCACATAGTATAATGAATAGAACACGGGTCTATTCAATTCAGTATATGCTACGAATTCTATAACAGGGCACCAATGAATAGGGAAGCTTGGCTATTCGATTCTGTTTTCAATAGCTTGCACCTGCAATTTTTGAATAGTTACGTAACAAACTACTCAGCTCTTTCTGACATGGCATCAATAATATTAGTGAATTGAAAACAAACCTGACCCTCCCTTCATTGAGCGACTTTTGTTTGGTCAAATGCGAGGATTACCAAAGAGGAGGTAATAATAGCATTCCTGACATTGCAACAATGACCGCGTTATTTTGATGCATTGTCCCTAAACCTACCGAAGAGGCTCTTTGTCCTTGTCTGGGAGGACAAGCACTTTAGACTGGGGCTGTAGTCTCATTTAAAGAAAGGAAAACAATTTCGGGACAGTTCAAAATAATGCTTGGAAATGGAAATTCAAATGATACCGTTTTAAAAACCAGAAAGATATGGTTTGAGGACAAGAAGCAGGATGTAATTCATTGCTCGGCAATCTTGACTGTATTTAAAACAGAGCATCCAATATACCTGATATTTAATAGTACTGTACAATGTCAATTAAATAAAATAACTAAATAAACAAACAAATAATGGACCTCTTTAGCCAAGACTGTGGATTTTTATTGTTGAGCACTAAATGATTCTGCTCGGTCATACAGGCTATAGGTGGGGGAATGCTTTCAATAGACTTAAATTTGAAAGGCCCTTTGTATCACTTCGTGCAAAATGACATAGGGCGCTTCTAATAAATTTATACGAGAAGTAAAACCCTGTTCATCATTGTTTTCGTGTTGCAAAGTTGTTTACAGACTGAAAAAGGGATAGTACGGGACTGTAGAGAGTGAATAAAACTAGGAAATTATAATTGAAAATGTAAAACAACGTTGTAAACCTAGCAATAAGAGGCTCTTGAATCCAGTTTTTAAATGGACATGGCTTTGGGATTGCCAGCTAGCTGTCGATTGCCAGCTAGCTGTCGATTGCCAGCTAGCTGTCGATTGCCAGCTAGCTGTCGATTGCCAGCTAGCTGTCGATTGCCAGCTAGCTGTCGATTGCCAGCTAGCTGGCAAGATAGGACCCCCCTGGCGATTAATGTGGGGGGGGGGGGGGATTTTTCAAATTTTCGAGGGCCAAGCAAAAAAAATAGTGCTCTCTACCCCGCCCCCCCCCCCCTCCCCCTTACCCCTCTACCACTGAGTGAAATATCGGCCGGCACGATTTTTTTTTATTTCAGCACATTAAATTCCAAATTGATTTCAAGTATGGGCCCCCCTAAGAAATCCTGAATCCGCGCCGATACCCACCCCCCCCCCAAATAAAAATCCCAAGGCTCCCCTGTAGTTTTTTTCTACATTGCTCCCCCCCCCGCAAAAGGTCCCTATTTTCTCATTGTTTTACATCAACAACAACAACAACAATAATATTTATTATAAAACTCCAAAATTGGTTTGTTTTTATAAATAATTAATATCTGCCCGGCAAAATATTTGAAGTAAGTATGTAGATTAAGATCATCAGACTTTATTACACTGATGAGGTGTATTGGGTTCTCTTCACTTGTCTCTTTCTGGCTCTCTTTCTCTTTCTCTCTCTCTCTCTCTCTCTCTCATTGGGACTGAAAAAGTATTGAATGTAATAATGTTTGATAAATAGATAAAACAGGATTCCTGTCCTTCTTGTACTTCGTAAATATAATACTTTACCTTGCTTACAAGTTAATTGCAAGCTCATTGTATAGATCAATTAAGAGAATAGCAATAAATATGGACTTTGAGTGAGATCAAAATGGGTTTGACATCAGTTTTTCTTTTTCAAAGATTAAAAAAAAAAGCAACAGCTGGGTGTCGAACCCGATACCTTCCAGTTACCAGGCGATTGCCTACCCACTAGACTAAAGTGTCACATTGCTAATCTCCATGTTTTTTTTTTCATACTTATACTTATTGTTGTAGATGTAGCAAAAGAAAAAAACGCAACAGCTGGGGGTCGAACCCGATACCTTCCAGTTATCAGGCGATTGCCTACCCACTAGACTAAAGTGTCACATTGCTAATCTTCATGTATTCTCATACTTACACTAATTGTTGTAGATGTAGCAAAAGATGTTTTCTGACTAATTCAGAGAGTCGCTTGTTAAAGAAAGAGTATTACATGTATTTTTTCTTCTGTCTTGAGGGGAGGGGTGTCACCCTTTAAAAAAAGAGATGACAAGTCAATATTATGGAGTGAAGAAAAAAAAAATAACATGGGTTTATATAAAGGAGAAACTGAGACTCGAACCGAGTACATTGCATTGTGAAGTGATCACTTTTATCCACAAGACCATTTTGCCTCACCGTGATAACTGGTTCGCTTTTTGTTGTTAACACTTTCTGCATGCTAATGACTTTACAAAATGTGCCGATTTACTGATTGGACGCTTTCGGGATGCATTATTATCATTATTTTGTAGTCCGATGTTGTCAAGATTGCCCGTATTTTTTTTCTTTCAGTTACTGATATTACTGATATAATAGTGAGGTTTATGTTTATTTCATTTAATTTGCAAACTGCTGACTTAAACTTAAAGTGATATGACAAGAGGCCACTGCCCTCACATAGTATAATGAATAGAACACGGGTCTATTCAATTCAGTATATGCTACGAATTCTATAACAGGGCACCAATGAATAGGGAAGCTTGGCTATTCGATTCTGTTTTCAATAGCTTGCACCTGCAATTTTTTGAATAGTTACGTAACAAACTACTCAGCTCTTTCTGACATTGGCATCAATAATATTAGTGAATTGAAAACAAACCTGACCCTCCCTTCATTGAGCGACTTTTGTTTGGTCAAATGCGAGGATTACCAAAGAGGAGTAATAATAGCATTCCTGACATTGCAACAATGACCGCGTTATTTTGATGCATTGTCCCTAAACCTACCGAAGAGGCTCTTTGTCCTTGTCTGGGAGGACAAGCACTTTAGACTGGGGCTGTAGTCTCATTTAAAGAAAGGAAAACAATTTCGGGACAGTTCAAAATAATGCTTGGAATGGAAATTCAAATGATACCGTTTTAAAAACCAGAAAGATATGGTTTGAGGACAAGAAGCAGGATGTAATTCATTGCTCGGCAATCTTGACTGTATTTAAAACAGAGCATCCAATATACCTGATATTTAATAGTACTGTACAATGTCAATTAAATAAAATAACTAAATAAACAAACAAATAATGGACCTCTTTAGCCAAGACTGTGGATTTTTATTGTTGAGCACTAAATGATTCTGCTCGGTCATACAGGCTATAGGTGGGGGAATGCTTTCAATAGACTTAAATTTGAAAGGCCCTTTGTATCACTTCGTGCAAAATGACATAGGGCGCTTCTAATAAATTTATACGAGAAGTAAAACCCTGTTCATCATTGTTTTCGTGTTGCAAAGTTGTTTACAGACTGAAAAAGGGATAGTACGGGACTGTAGAGAGTGAATAAAACTAGGAAATTATAATGAAAATGTAAAACAACGTTGTAAACCTAGCAATAAGAGGCTCTTGAATCCAGTTTTTAAATGGACATGGCTTTGGGGCTACCCGCTACCGCCGCCAGGCTGTCGATTGCTAGCTGTCGATTGCCAGCTAGCTGTCGATTGCCAGCTAGCTGTCGATTGCCAGCTAGCTGTCGATTGCCAGCTAGCTAGCTAGCTGGCAAGATAGGACCCCCCTGGCGATTAATGTGGGGGGGGGGGATTTTTCAAATTTTCGAGGGCCAAGCAAAAAAAATAGTGCTCTCTACCCCGCCCCCCCCCCCCCCCCTCCCCCTTACCCCTCTACCACTGAGTGAAATATCGGCGGCACGATTTTTTTTATTTCAGCACATTAAATTCCAAATTGATTTCAAGTATGGGCCCCCCTAAGAAATCCTGAATCCGCGCCGATACCCACCCCCCCCCCCCAAATAAAAATCCCAAGGCTCCCCTGTAGTTTTTTTCTACATTGCTCCCCCCCCCGCAAAAGGTCCCTATTTTCTCATTGTTTTACATCAACAACAACAACAACAATAATATTTATTATAAAACTCCAAAATTGGTTTGTTTTTATAAATAATAATATCTGCCCGGCAAAATATTTGAAGTAAGTATGTAGATTAAGATCATCAGACTTTATTACACTGATGAGGTGTATTGGGTTCTCTTCACTTGTCTCTTTCTGGCTCTCTTTCTCTTTCTCTCTCTCTCTCTCTCTCTCTCATTGGGACTGAAAAAGTATTGAATGTAATAATGTTTGATAAATAGATAAAACAGGATTCCTGTCCTTCTTGTACTTCGTAAATATAATACTTTACCTTGCTTACAAGTTAATTGCAAGCTCATTGTATAGATCAATTAAGAGAATAAGCAATAAATATGGACTTTGAGTGAGATCAAAATGGGTTTGACATCAGTTTTTCTTTTTCAAAGATTAAAAAAAAAAGCAACAGCTGGGTGTCGAACCCGATACCTTCCAGTTACCAGGCGATTGCCTACCCACTAGACTAAAGTGTCACATTGCTAATCTCCATGTTTTTTTTTTCATACTTATACTTATTGTTGTAGATGTAGCAAAAGAAAAAAACGCAACAGCTGGGGGTCGAACCCGATACCTTCCAGTTATCAGGCGATTGCCTACCCACTAGACTAAAGTGTCACATTGCTAATCTTCATGTATTCTTCATACTTACACTAATTGTTGTAGATGTAGCAAAAGATGTTTTCTGACTAATTCAGAGAGTCGCTTGTTAAAGAAAGAGTATTACATGCTATTTTTTCTTTGTTGAGGGGGGGGGTGTCCCCTTTAAAAAAAGAGATGACAAGTCAATATTATGGAGTGAAGAAAAAAAAAATAACATGGGTTTATATAAAGGAGAAACTGAGACTCGAACCGAGTACATTGCATTGTGAAGTGATCACTTTTATCCACAAGACCATTTTGCCTCACCGTGATAACTGGTTCGCTTTTTGTTGTTAACACTTTCTGCATGCTAATGACTTTACAAAATGTGCCGATTTACTGATTGGACGCTTTCGGGATGCATTATTATCATTATTTTTGTAGTCCGATGTTGTCAAGATTGCCCGTATTTTTTTTCTTTCAGTTACTGATATTACTGATATAATAGTGAGGTTTTATGTTTATTTCATTTAATTTGCAAACTGCTGACTTAAACTTAAAGTGATATGACAAGAGGCCACTGCCCTCACATAGTATAATGAATAGAACACGGGTCTATTCAATTCAGTATATGCTACGAATTCTATAACAGGGCACCAATGAATAGGGAAGCTTGGCTATTCGATTCTGTTTTCAATAGCTTGCACCTGCAATTTTTGAATAGTTACGTAACAAACTACTCAGCTCTTTCTGACATGGCATCAATAATATTAGTGAATTGAAACAAACCTGACCCTCCCTTCATTGAGCGACTTTTGTTGGTCAAATGCGAGGATTACCAAAGAGGAGGTAATAATAGCATTCCTGACATTGCAACAATGACCGCGTTATTTTGATGCATTGTCCCTAAACCTACCGAAGAGGCTCTTTGTCCTTGTCTGGGAGGACAAGCACTTTAGACTGGGGCTGTAGTCTCATTTAAAGAAAGGAAAACAATTTCGGGACAGTTCAAAATAATGCTTGGAAATGGAAATTCAAATGATACCGTTTTAAAAACCAGAAAGATATGGTTTGAGGACAAGAAGCAGGATGTAATTCATTGCTCGGCAATCTTGACTGTATTTAAAACAGAGCATCCAATATACCTGATATTTAATAGTACTGTACAATGTCAATTAAATAAAATAACTAAATAAACAAACAAATAATGGACCTCTTTAGCCAAGACTGTGGATTTTTATTGTTGAGCACTAAATGATTCTGCTCGGTCATACAGGCTATAGGTGGGGGAATGCTTTCAATAGACTTAAATTTGAAAGGCCCTTTGTATCACTTCGTGCAAAATGACATAGGGCGCTTCTAATAAATTTATACGAGAAGTAAAACCCTGTTCATCATTGTTTTCGTGTTGCAAAGTTGTTTACAGACTGAAAAAGGGATAGTACGGGACTGTAGAGAGTGAATAAAACTAGGAAATTATAATTGAAAATGTAAAACAACGTTGTAAACCTAGCAATAAGAGGCTCTTGAATCCAGTTTTTAAATGGACATGGCTTTGGGGCTACCCGCTACCGCCGCCAGGCTACGCTGTCGATTGCCAGCTAGCTGTCGATTGCCAGCTAGCTGTCGATTGCCAGCTAGCTGTCGATTGCCAGCTAGCTGTCGATTGCCAGCTAGCTGTCGATTGCCAGCTAGCTGTCGATTGCCAGCTAGCTGTCGATTGCCAGCTAGCTGTCGATTGCCAGCTAGCTGTCGATTGCCAGCTAGCTGTCGATTGCCAGCTAGCTGTCGATTGCCAGCTAGCTGTCGATTGCCAGCTAGCTGTCGATTGCCAGCTAGCTGTCGATTGCCAGCTAGATTGCCAGCTAGCTGTCGATTGCCAGCTAGCTGTCGATTGCCAGCAATCCTACAGATAGGACCCCCTGGCGATTAATGTGGGGGGGGGGGGATTTTTCAAATTTTCGAGGGCCAAGCAAAAAAATAGTGCTCTCTACCCCGCCCCCCCCCCCCTCCCCCTTACCCCTCTACCACTGAGTGAAATATCGGCCGGCACGATTTTTTTTTATTTCAGCACATTAAATTCCAAATTGATTTCAAGTATGGGCCCCCCTAAGAAATCCTGAATCCGCGCCGATACCACCCCCCCCCCCAAATAAAAATCCCAAGGCTCCCCTGTAGTTTTTTTCTACATTGCTCCCCCCCCCGCAAAAGGTCCCTATTTTCTCATTGTTTTACATCAACAACAACAACAACAATAATATTTATTATAAAACTCCAAAATTGGTTTGTTTTTATAAATAATAATATCTGCCCGGCAAAATATTTGAAGTAAGTATGTAGATTAAGATCATCAGACTTTATTACACTGATGAGGTGTATTGGGTTCTCTTCACTTGTCTCTTTCTGGCTCTCTTTCTCTTTCTCTCTCTCTCTCTCTCTCTCTCATTGGGACTGAAAAAGTATTGAATGTAATAATGTTTGATAAATAGATAAAACAGGATTCCTGTCCTTCTTGTACTTCGTAAATATAATACTTTACCTTGCTTACAAGTTAATTGCAAGCTCATTGTATAGATCAATTAAGAGAATAGCAATAAATATGGACTTTGAGTGAGATCAAAATGGGTTTGACATCAGTTTTTCTTTTTCAAAGATTAAAAAAAAAAGCAACAGCTGGGTGTCGAACCCGATACCTTCCAGTTACCAGGCGATTGCCTACCCACTAGACTAAAGTGTCACATTGCTAATCTCCATGTTTTTTTTTCATACTTATACTTATTGTTGTAGATGTAGCAAAAGAAAAAAACGCAACAGCTGGGGGTCGAACCCGATACCTTCCAGTTATCAGGCGATTGCCTACCCACTAGACTAAAGTGTCACATTGCTAATCTTCATGTATTCTTCATACTTACACTAATTGTTGTAGATGTAGCAAAAGATGTTTTCTGACTAATTCAGAGAGTCGCTTGTTAAAGAAAGAGTATTACATGCTATTTTTTCTTTGTTGAGGGGGGGGGTGTGTCCCCTTTAAAAAAAGAGATGACAAGTCAATATTATGGAGTGAAGAAAAAAAAAATAACATGGTTTATATAAAGGAGAAACTGAGACTCGAACCGAGTACATTGCATTGTGAAGTGATCACTTTTATCCACAAGACCATTTTGCCTCACCGTGATAACTGGTTCGCTTTTTGTTGTTAACACTTTCTGCATGCTAATGACTTTACAAAATGTGCCGATTTACTGATTGGACGCTTTCGGGATGCATTATTATCATTATTTTTGTAGTCCGATGTTGTCAAGATTGCCCGTATTTTTTTTCTTTCAGTTACTGATATTACTGATATAATAGTGAGGTTTTATGTTTATTTCATTTAATTTGCAAACTGCTGACTTAAACTTAAAGTGATATGACAAGAGGCCACTGCCCTCACATAGTATAATGAATAGAACACGGGTCTATTCAATTCAGTATAATGCTACGAATTCTATAACAGGGCACCAATGAATAGGAAGCTTGGCTATTCGATTCTGTTTCAATAGCTTGCACCTGCAATTTTTGAATAGTTACGTAACAAACTACTCAGCTCTTTCTGACATGGCATCAATAATATTAGTGAATTGAAAACAAACCTGACCCTCCCTTCATTGAGCGACTTTTGTTTGGTCAAATGCGAGGATTACCAAAGAGGAGGTAATAATAGCATTCCTGACATTGCAACAATGACCGCGTTATTTTGATGCATTGTCCCTAAACCTACCGAAGAGGCTCTTTGTCCTTGTCTGGGAGGACAAGCACTTTAGACTGGGGCTGTAGTCTCATTTAAAGAAAGGAAAACAATTTCGGGACAGTTCAAAATAATGCTTGGAAATGGAAATTCAAATGATACCGTTTTAAAACCAGAAAGATATGGTTTGAGGACAAGAAGCAGGATGTAATTCATTGCTCGGCAATCTTGACTGTATTTAAAACAGAGCATCCAATATACCTGATATTTAATAGTACTGTACAATGTCAATTAAATAAAATAACTAAATAAACAAACAAATAATGGACCTCTTTAGCCAAGACTGTGGATTTTTATTGTTGAGCACTAAATGATTCTGCTCGGTCATACAGGCTATAGGTGGGGAATGCTTTCAATAGACTTAAATTTGAAAGGCCCTTTGTATCACTTCGTGCAAAATG
Source organism: Strongylocentrotus droebachiensis (assembly GCA_035222895.1). Classification (NCBI taxonomy): domain Eukaryota; kingdom Metazoa; phylum Echinodermata; class Echinoidea; order Camarodonta; family Strongylocentrotidae; genus Strongylocentrotus; species Strongylocentrotus droebachiensis. The sequence goes on from JAVYIG010007594.1 coordinate 93,417, forward strand.
ACATAGGGCGCTTCTAATAAATTTATACGAGAAGTAAAACCCTGTTCATCATTGTTTTCGTGTTGCAAAGTTGTTTACAGACTGAAAAAGGGATAGTACGGGACTGTAGAGAGTGAATAAAACTAGGAAATTATAATTGAAAATGTAAAACAACGTTGTAAACCTAGCAATAAGAGGCTCTTGAATCCAGTTTTTAAATGGACATGGCTTTGGGGCTACCCGCTACCGCCGCCAGGCTACGCTGTCGATTGCCAGCCAGCTGTCGATTGCCAGCCAGCTGTCGATTGCCAGCCAGCTGTCGATTGCCAGCCAGCTGTCGATTGCCAGCCAGCTGTCGATTGCCAGCCAGCTGTCGATTGCCAGCCAGCTAGCTAGCCAGCCAGCTAGCTAGCTAGCTGGCAAGATAGGACCCCCCTGGCGATTAATGTGGGGGGGGGGGGGGGATTTTTCAAATTTTCGAGGGCCAAGCAAAAAAAATAGTGCTCTCTACCCCGCCCCCCCCCCCCCCCCTCCCCCTTACCCCTCTACCACTGAGTGAAATATCGGCCGGCACGATTTTTTTTTATTTCAGCACATTAAATTCCAAATTGATTTCAAGTATGGGCCCCCCTAAGAAATCCTGAATCCGCGCCGATACCCACCCCCCCCCCCCAAATAAAAATCCCAAGGCTCCCCTGTAGTTTTTTTCTACATTGCTCCCCCCCCCCGCAAAAGGTCCCTATTTTCTCATTGTTTTACATCAACAACAACAACAACAATAATATTTATTATAAAACTCCAAAATTGGTTTGTTTTTATAAATAATAATATCTGCCCGGCAAAATATTTGAAGTAAGTATGTAGATTAAGATCATCAGACTTTATTACACTGATGAGGTGTATTGGGTTCTCTTCACTTGTCTCTTTCTGGCTCTCTTTCTCTTTCTCTCTCTCTCTCTCTCTCTCTCATTGGGACTGAAAAAGTATTGAATGTAATAATGTTTGATAAATAGATAAAACAGGATTCCTGTCCTTCTTGTACTTCGTAAATATAATACTTTACCTTGCTTACAAGTTAATTGCAAGCTCATTGTATAGATCAATTAAGAGAATAGCAATAAATATGGACTTTGAGTGAGATCAAAATGGGTTTGACATCAGTTTTTCTTTTTCAAAGATTAAAAAAAAAAGCAACAGCTGGGTGTCGAACCCGATACCTTCCAGTTACCAGGCGATTGCCTACCCACTAGACTAAAGTGTCACATTGCTAATCTCCATGTTTTTTTTTTCATACTTATACTTATTGTTGTAGATGTAGCAAAAGAAAAAAACGCAACAGCTGGGGTCGAACCCGATACCTTCCAGTTATCAGGCGATTGCCTACCCACTAGACTAAAGTGTCACATTGCTAATCTTCATGTATTCTTCATACTTACACTAATTGTTGTAGATGTAGCAAAAGATGTTTTCTGACTAATTCAGAGAGTCGCTTGTTAAAGAAAGAGTATTACATGCTATTTTTTCTTTGTTGAGGGGGGGGGTGTCCCCTTTAAAAAAAGAGATGACAAGTCAATATTATGGAGTGAAGAAAAAAAAAATAACATGGGTTTATATAAAGGAGAAACTGAGACTCGAACCGAGTACATTGCATTGTGAAGTGATCACTTTTATCCACAAGACCATTTTGCCTCACCGTGATAACTGGTTCGCTTTTTGTTGTTAACACTTTCTGCATGCTAATGACTTTACAAAATGTGCCGATTTACTGATTGGACGCTTTCGGGATGCATTATTATCATTATTTTTGTAGTCCGATGTTGTCAAGATTGCCCGTATTTTTTTTCTTTCAGTTACTGATATTACTGATATAATAGTGAGGTTTTATGTTTATTTCATTTAATTTGCAAACTGCTGACTTAAACTTAAAGTGATATGACAAGAGGCCACTGCCCTCACATAGTATAATGAATAGAACACGGTCTATTCAATTCAGTATATGCTACGAATTCTATAACAGGGCACCAATGAATAGGGAAGCTTGGCTATTCGATTCTGTTTTCAATAGCTTGCACCTGCAATTTTTGAATAGTTACGTAACAAACTACTCAGCTCTTTCTGACATGGCATCAATAATATTAGTGAATTGAAAACAAACCTGACCCTCCCTTCATTGAGCGACTTTTGTTTGGTCAAATGCGAGGATTACCAAAGAGGAGGTAATAATAGCATTCCTGACATTGCAACAATGACCGCGTTATTTTGATGCATTGTCCCTAACCTACCGAAGAGGCTCTTTGTCCTTGTCTGGGAGGACAAGCACTTTAGACTGGGCTGTAGTCTCATTAAAGAAAGGAAAACAATTTCGGGACAGTTCAAAATAATGCTTGGAAATGGAAATTCAAATGATACCGTTTTAAAAACCAGAAAGATATGGTTTGAGGACAAGAAGCAGGATGTAATTCATTGCTCGGCAATCTTGACTGTATTTAAAACAGAGCATCCAATATACCTGATATTTAATAGTACTGTACAATGTCAATTAAATAAAATAACTAAATAAACAAACAAATAATGGACCTCTTTAGCCAAGACTGTGGATTTTTATTGTTGAGCACTAAATGATTCTGCTCGGTCATACAGGCTATAGGTGGGGGAATGCTTTCAATAGACTTAAATTTGAAAGGCCCTTTGTATCACTTCGTGCAAAATGACATAGGGCGCTTCTAATAAATTTATACGAGAAGTAAAACCCTGTTCATCATTGTTTTCGTGTTGCAAAGTTGTTTACAGACTGAAAAAGGGATAGTACGGGACTGTAGAGAGTGAATAAAACTAGGAAATTATAATTGAAAATGTAAAACAACGTTGTAAACCTAGCAATAAGAGGCTCTTGAATCCAGTTTTTAAATGGACATGGCTTTGGGATTGCCAGCTAGCTGTCGATTGCCAGCTAGCTGTCGATTGCCAGCTAGCTGTCGATTGCCAGCTAGCTGTCGATTGCCAGCTAGCTGGCAAGATAGGACCCCCCCTGGCGATTAATGTGGGGGGGGGGGATTTTTCAAATTTTCGAGGGCCAAGCAAAAAAAATAGTGCTCTCTACCCCGCCCCCCCCCCCCCCCCCCCCCCTCCCCCTTACCCCTCTACCACTGAGTGAAATATCGGCCGGCACGATTTTTTTTTATTTCAGCACATTAAATTCCAAATTGATTTCAAGTATGGGCCCCCCTAAGAAATCCTGAATCCGCGCCGATACCCACCCCCCCCCCCCCCAAATAAAAATCCCAAGGCTCCCCTGTAGTTTTTTTCTACATTGCTCCCCCCCCCGCAAAAGGTCCCTATTTTCTCATTGTTTTACATCAACAACAACAACAACAATAATATTTATTATAAAACTCCAAAATTGGTTTGTTTTTATAAATAATAATATCTGCCCGGCAAAATATTTGAAGTAAGTATGTAGATTAAGATCATCAGACTTTATTACACTGATGAGGTGTATTGGGTTCTCTTCACTTGTCTCTTTCTGGCTCTCTTTCTCTTTCTCTCTCTCTCTCTCTCTCTCTCTCTCATTGGGACTGAAAAGTATTGAATGTAATAATGTTTGATAAATAGATAAAACAGGATTCCTGTCCTTCTTGTACTTCGTAAATATAATACTTTACCTTGCTTACAAGTTAATTGCAAGCTCATTGTATAGATCAATTAAGAGAATAGCAATAAATATGGACTTTGAGTGAGATCAAAATGGGTTTGACATCAGTTTTTCTTTTTCAAAGATTAAAAAAAAAAGCAACAGCTGGGTGTCGAACCCGATACCTTCCAGTTACCAGGCGATTGCCTACCCACTAGACTAAAGTGTCACATTGCTAATCTCCATGTTTTTTTTTTCATACTTATACTTATTGTTGTAGATGTAGCAAAAGAAAAAAACGCAACAGCTGGGGGTCGAACCCGATACCTTCCAGTTATCAGGCGATTGCCTACCCACTAGACTAAAGTGTCACATTGCTAATCTTCATGTATTCTTCATACTTACACTAATTGTTGTAGATGTAGCAAAAGATGTTTTCTGACTAATTCAGAGAGTCGCTTGTTAAAGAAAGAGTATTACATGCTATTTTTTCTTTGTTGAGGGGGGGGGGTGTCCCCTTTAAAAAAAGAGATGACAAGTCAATATTATGGAGTGAAGAAAAAAAAAATAACATGGGTTTATATAAAGGAGAAACTGAGACTCGAACCGAGTACATTGCATTGTGAAGTGATCACTTTTATCCACAAGACCATTTTGCCTCACCGTGATAACTGGTTCGCTTTTTGTTGTTAACACTTTCTGCATGCTAATGACTTTACAAAATGTGCCGATTTACTGATTGGACGCTTTCGGGATGCATTATTATCATTATTTTTGTAGTCCGATGTTGTCAAGATTGCCCGTATTTTTTTTCTTTCAGTTACTGATATTACTGATATAATAGTGAGGTTTTATGTTTATTTCATTTAATTTGCAAACTGCTGACTTAAACTTAAAGTGATATGACAAGAGGCCACTGCCCTCACATAGTATAATGAATAGAACACGGGTCTATTCAATTCAGTATATGCTACGAATTCTATAACAGGGCACCAATGAATAGGGAAGCTTGGCTATTCGATTCTGTTTTCAATAGCTTGCACCTGCAATTTTTGAATAGTTACGTAACAAACTACTCAGCTCTTTCTGACATGGCATCAATAATATTAGTGAATTGAAAACAAACCTGACCCTCCCTTCATTGAGCGACTTTTGTTTGGTCAAATGCGAGGATTACCAAAGAGGAGGTAATAATAGCATTCCTGACATTGCAACAATGACCGCGTTATTTTGATGCATTGTCCCTAAACCTACCGAAGAGGCTCTTTGTCCTTGTCTGGGAGGACAAGCACTTAGACTGGGGCTGTAGTCTCATTTAAAGAAAGGAAAACAATTTCGGGACAGTTCAAAATAATGCTTGGAAATGGAAATTCAAATGATACCGTTTTAAAAACCAGAAAGATATGGTTTGAGGACAAGAAGCAGGATGTAATTCATTGCTCGGCAATCTTGACTGTATTTAAAACAGAGCATCCAATATACCTGATATTTAATAGTACTGTACAATGTCAATTAAATAAAATAAATAACTAAATAAACAAACAAATAATGGACCTCTTTAGCAAAGACTGTGGATTGTTATTGTTGAGCACTAAATGATTCTGCTCGGTCATACAGGCTAGGTGGGGGAATGCTTTCAATAAACTTAAATTTGAAAGGCCCTTTGTATCACTTCGTGCAAAATGACATAGGGCGCTTCTAATAAATTTATACGAGAAATAAAACCCTGTTCATCATTGTTTTCGTGTTGCAAAGTTGTTTACAGACTGAAAAAGTGATAGTACGGGACTGTAGAGAGTGAATAAAACTAGGAAATTATAATTGAAAATGTAAAACAACGTTGTAAACCTAGCAATAAGAGGCTCTTGAATCCAGTTTTTAAATGGACATGGCTTTGGGGCTACCCGCTACCGCCGCCAGGCTACGCTGTCGATTGCCAGCCAGCTAGCTGTCGATTGCCAGCTAGCTGTCGATTGCCAGCTAGCCAGCTAGCTGTCGATTGCCAGCGGATCCAGGAGGGGGGCGGGCAAGATGGGCCCCCCTGGCGATTAATATGGGGGGGGGTTGATTTTTCAAATTTTCGAGGGCCAAACAAAAAAAGTAGTGCTCTCTACCCCCCCCCCCCCCCCCCCTTCCCCTCTACCACTGAGTGAAATATCGGCCGGCACGATTTTTTTTATTTCAGCACACTAAATTTCAAATTGATTTCAAGTTTGGGCCCCCCATAAGAAATCCTGAATCCGCGCCGGTACCCCCCCCCCCCAATAAAAATCGCAAGGCTCCCCTGTAGTTTTTTTCTACATTGCTCCCCCCCCTTCGCAAAAGGTCCCTATTTTCTCATTGTTTTACATCATCAACAACAACAACAACAACAACAATAATATTTATCATAAAACTCCAAAATTGGTTTGTTTTTATAAATAATAATATCTGCCCGGCAAAATATTTGAATATTTGTAAGTATGTAGATTAAGATCATCAGACTTTATTACACTGATGAGGTGTATTGGGTTCTCTTCACTTGTCTCTTTCTGGCTCTCTTTCTCTTTCTCTCTCTCTCTCTCTCTCTCTCTCTCTCTCATTGGGACTGAAAAAGTATTGAATGTAATAATATTTGATAAATAGATAAAACAGAATTCCTGTCCTTCTTGTACTTCGTAAATATAATACTTTACCTTGCTTACAAGTTAATTGCAAGCTCATTGTATAGATCAATTAAGAGAATAGCAATAAATATGGACTTTGATTTGAGTGAGATAAAAATGGGTTTAACATCAGTTTTCAAAGATTTACACAAAAAAGCACTAGCTGGGTGTCGAACCCGGTACCTTCCAGTTACCAGGCGATTGCCTATC
>JAVYIG010007595.1:0-99880 GCA_035222895.1 Strongylocentrotus droebachiensis
AGTGTCCACTATACATACAAAGAAAATTACACACTCATCTGATGATAACATTACAAATGACGCATACATAATGAAAAATACAGAATTAAAACATCATCTCATGTTTCTTTGTTGTGCCATTTTTGGAGATGCGCTATAACGTGTACCTGCGAGAAAGGTAATGCTTCGTACTTTACTAGGTGAAAAAACTACGAGGGAGTGAGTGGCGAAACCCTCCGACCCCATCAGATTTCTGCGAGAAAGGTAATGCTTCGTACTTTACTAGGTGAAAAAACTACGAGTGAGTGGCGAAACCTCCGACCCCATCAGATTGCGTAGATTATTTTTTTAAAGGCTTAGGGTAAATGAAGTTGAGAGCAAGAGAGAGGAAAGCAAAGACAAGATGTAATATTCCGAATGCTCCGAAATGTTCCCCAAAACAATTTAGACACATGCGTCTGGCGAGGAGGCGGGGGCGGGGGGGGGGGTAGGATTTACTGGGGGTTATTTTCCGGGGGTAATCGTCTCAGCGGTAAATTCTCCAGAGGTGATTGTCATACGGGGCTAATTATCACAGGGGGGTTAATAATGTAGTAGGGGGGGGGGGGGGGTAATTGTGCCGCTGGTAATTGGCTTGGGGTGATTGTTCGGGGGGTAAATGTCATAGAATCGATGCAACGTTGCCTTCTCTATCTCTATTCACTTTGAGTTTTATATCGCGTTCCACCCATTTCCCCCATCCCCCCCTCTTTCTTTCACCCTGCATGTAAAAGATTCTCGGCACACATTTTCAATGGTTTATGAAATTCATTATTATCATAATACACTTCCACGGTTGTACTTTTGCAAGATACAACTACAAGGTGTGTAAGCAACTTTATCAATCCAAATTATTATTATTCCTTTTTATACTTTTAGTAAACTTCCCTCGATTATACTTTTGATTCTATTTATCATTTGTTGGTTTTTTGGGTGGTACAAAATGTAAAATCTTCTCCAACTTAAATTTTTGTCGGTATAACCGAATCGTATATAAGATTCTGTTCTCTATCATAATGCTTTTACTGCTTTCTGCGATCAAGGGGCGGGGGAGGCCTCCTTTTGCTTGAAGTTATTTCGTTGAAAATGGAAAAATGAAAGGGTTTCATCCGACATGACGGAATGCGCTTTGCTTTGCATCTAGCTGCCTGGTTTGGGCACATTTAAGGCCAGACAATATGAAGTTTATAAGTTCGTGTCAAAATATGGAAGTACATCGCAATACATTCTATAAAAACAGAAATACTATTCAAGCATTCACCACATCCATTCGTCAAACACATATTCAAAGAGTAGTACCAAAATCATAGTTCCTTTCTATCCGATCTCCATTTTCTATCATCTCTCAATAAGAATTTGATAGACCTACCTCCCCTCCTGTTACCAGCGTGGAAATGAAAACTGATGCAATAATCATTGGAAAGAATAAATGTCTCCTATTAATAAGCAATAATGTTCATGCCATTGAAAACGGAAAATGTTTTAAATATAAGAGTCCACCTACTTACCAGGTTCGAGACGTCCACATGTACCGGTCTCTGAAAGCATGCGACAAAACCACGTGGAGTATTGTTGACCAACAAACTACGAGCCAAAATAACCCACAGATGCTAGATGCAGAGCAGAATCGAAGCAAAACTAAATGACTCGTCCAAACTTCTTGCAAAGATAAGCTTTCTATCGAATTCTTTTCTATGTTCTGACAGGGCAATAATTTGAAGATGTCCCGGTAAAGTTTGGAGATGATGCAGTGCAATCGGTGATGATTCTTTGTGATGACAAAATTGAGGTTTGCTCTACGAAATTGGAAGAAAATCTGACTGATGCCGGCCGGTCGGGAGACGAATTTATTAGTAATCGGGTGGGCGTGTCGACTACTGTCATTGACCCGCTCGCTTGAACAACTAGCCAATGAGCGATGAGTGCGTAGTAATCGGTGCTGTGATCACGGTCTGGACTGCCCATTCACAATATTTGTTTTGATGATGTCTGTGAATGCAGCAAATGCAGCAAATGCAGACAGACTATTAAAATCGATCTACTTATATCACAGAAAGTGGGTAGAAGAGAGAGAGAGAGAGAGAGAGCCAGACATAGGGATGTGGAAGGAGAATGAGAGAGAGAGGGAGAGAGATTCAAAGAGAGAGAGAGAGAGAGCGAGGGCGTTGCTAGGCATGACTTCTTAAATGGGACGGGAAGGGGGGGGGGGGCTCATTGCCGCAGTAATTTGTTTCAATTACGGGGGTTGTCACCCCCTCACTCCCTGTATCGTTATCCCTGACAAATACAGTGACAAAGGGGAGAAGAAAAAAACGAGAGAGAAGAACAGACGAGAAGAGGCGTAGATTGAGAGGGAGAACACTTTTTAAAATGGAAGGGAGGGGGGGGGGGGGGCTATGAATATTTGGGCGACGTATAGTATTCACAGACATTACCATAGCAGACGTCTGGGCGAAAACAAACATTGATTCACAGCCGAGACATGTCCCTCCGTGAGGCTACTCAACATGTATCCTGACAAGGACATGCCTATATATACAGGTGGACGGCAAAGGGGACCGTCCTTTTCAAAAGGCGTTAAAGAGAGAGAGAGAGAGAGAGAGAGAGAGAGAGAGGGGGGAGAGGGGTAGAGGGGGGGGGGGGGAGAGATGGGGTTAGAGAACGGAAAAGAGCTGAGATAAAGAAAAGTGAAATATCACGCTAGTTTGATCCCCCTCTCTCACACCTTCTTCGTAATCATATTTGATTTACTAACTAAGACCACCCCCTCCCAATGATCTGATCAAGTGCCCCCTCAATGGCTAGATGCACGCAGGCTACGTCAATGTACCCTCCTAGGCAATACAATGTTCAAGGTCTTTTTGAAGATTTGTTTTCCCCTAGGCATCGTAACGATCATGAAATTTGTGTTTAACATGTTCTCTGTTCTTCCAAAATTGGAAATCATATCCGCAGATATTTTCTTAGAATTTTGTGAACATCCCCAGGCTCTGGTTGTTCCCTACCATTCTTCTTTTCAAAGGTTTCATTCCTAATATCAAGACGTTTCGGCTCTTCATCTCTCATCATGTCAGCCTATTTCTAATTACATCTCATAATAGTTCTAATATATGCCATATCTGACATTTTAGTTTCGTGGCAGATAACTAGTTTTCACACGCAAACAACAGATACATCATGAATACACAATCAATTTAACCATATAAATGGTGTATAATTTTGGATTATGATCTCCCCAATTTTCATCAGAATGATTATGTTTGTGGTAAGTCGAACTGATCATCCATGTTTTGCCACCCCTGTACTATTTTACATCTCTCTTCTGAATGATCTCACTCATTACACCCCTCTTGCATGATGTTAAAGGGATAGTTGAGTTCTGTTTTCAGACCGCAATTACCTTCGAAGTGCATGGTTATAGCTCTTATTCTTATGTATGACAATTTCTAGTGCCCTTTGAGGACCTAAAATTGCTATGAAGGTAATTTTAGACCCAAAATGTGCGAAATTAAGCCAATACGATCATAACAATTCAGCTCCACTTTAAAAAATATACGACAACCGTTAATTAATTTATTAATTAATAATAACAATACATGGGCCAGCTGGTTGGGCTTAATATAACCAACACGAAAAAGCAAACAAAAAAGCCAACATCGGCTTTGGCTGAAATACAACGTAAAAGGCGCTTTTTCGATTTTTCAACGGCTTTTCAAATTATCGATTTGATAAAACAAAGATGATTATGCCAATTGAATTGTATGTTCTTTCAAATTTACACTCAGTTTTTCATTATCTCAACAACAACAAAAATATTGTGTAGCGCCCTCTGCAACAAAATTCAACTATCCCTTTAAGGTCCAAGTAAGACGTTTTATTTGACAGCTAGAACCCAGACTTAAAAAAACCCAGACGGAATTACCTTCAACCTAGCCTATAATCTAGGCGGAGTGCCGAGCTTTTTTCTTTGCTGCTAGACTAACCTTAAGCAGAACGTCTGATACGGCGAGACTACGAACCGTGGGCCGCGCACCGCCTATACTCACTGGTCTAGCTTTAGTCGTTGTTTTTTTATTATCGACATTGAATCCGTGGCAGTTTTTCGTACGAAAACTGCCACGGATTCATGGTCGATAATAAAAAAACAACGACTAAAGCTAGACCAGTGAGTATAGGCCGGTGAGCCGCTTCGCGACGCACGGTTCGTAGTCTCGCCGTATCAGACGTTCTGCTTAGGGTTAGTCCTAGCAGCAAAGAAAAAAGCTCGGCACTCCGCCTAGATTATAGGCTACCTTCAACCGTAAGAGGGCTAATCCTTCGTGCGGGTCCCCCCCCCCCTCCCCCGCTACCCTACCTCTACCAACACCAAATTCCCCCTTCAACGTTTCCGGTCACTCATTTCGATGACCTCCTTTTCTTTCTCTCTGCTTTTCCTTTCTCTCCTTTCCTTTCTTTACTCAAAGGAGCTTTTACTACTGTTACTACTGTACCGGGGTCACAAAATATAAACACAGAACAGTAGTGCTGGTTGGCATTATGCCAGAACCTTCTGTCCAGGGATAGACACGAGGTTAGTGTGTTCCCTCTTACGAGAACCGTGGGAAATTGTCGCCAATTCTTTGAATAATAACAAAACATTCCTGGATTCAAAATGTGATATCAATGTATATATATATCTCACCGTGAGCGTAGTAGAATGTTGCGAAGGATGGCCACATTACAAAGGCAAATTATCTCATAATATTCTACTTCAATATTATTGTGATTAACCACTTATCGTTTGTATTCTCTAAAATAAAAAATAAAAACAAGAATTTTAACAAGAATTCACTGAAATGTAACCCAACAGGTGTGTATCTATAATATTTGTCGCACACTGTCTAGGTTCATGAACACTTCAGAATACGACGCATACCGAACTTTTGAAACTGATGACCTAGAACGTCAGCGTAGTATGTGCGATTATTTTATATTTCTTGTTTCCACCCTAGCCAAGTTCATCCTAGCCAAGTTTCCCAGATCGATGAGAATGCTTACATAAAATGTTTATATAAATGTAATAAATGTAATGTATCTATTCTAGCGGTTGAACCCGATAGGGGGTATAAGGCGTGTCACCCCGTTTTTTCTTTTAATAGGAGGACGCGTATTGGATCTCTGCGATGAATTGATTGTGGCAGATCGTATTGACAGGAACAAATAGTGAACATGACTTGTCAGTTATATTAATGCTAAAACAATGCCTCGTTCATCATCACCCTGTAGATGGGGAGAGCGGGGTAAGTAAGTGTTCATCAGGTAATATTACAAGAATAATTGATGGTATCATAATATGTGCACATGAATTTCCTTTGTTGACAGAACATTTCACATCAACAGCAACTCCCACCCCCACACATTAAAACAGGCTTAGTGAAGGCATGAACTATCATACAATTTTACATAAACATGGCAAAAATAAATTCTGCCAAGATTACTTTTCAAGTGTAGAGTTCAAAATAAAAACGTTTCCTTAAATTTCCTCGAGAGCAAAAGTAAGTGGCTTCGGTGTACTATTATAGATCTATCTTACATTCCTTAGTATTGTATCCATGAAGACATCGATTAGTGCGTTCTTTTTATTCAATCAATTTTTTTCCCTCAAAGTCCTTTTTCCCCAATCGATGCGGTCAGGATCTATCCATTCTTTGACTAACCTCCCGGCGTTCAAGAAAGAAATCAAAGAAAAGGAAAACGGAAGCCACAAGTGTATAAGTTCCACTCTGTGGGGAGTAGATCAAACAAAAGACCAAAGATTGCGACATTCCAAAGCTTAGCAATTTCTTTCTTTCGATCGATGGGGAGGAAACAGACAAAAAGAAAATAAAGAAAATGTCATTAGTATATTTTCGACTCTGAATATAGATGAGGTTTATATAGCTCGTCTGCGAATGGTTGTCCTTTCATGACCTGCTGTGATAAAGACACGGATGTGTTGGACTAGGAATGTCAATATTGCAATCATCTATCGTCTACCAAATTATGTAAATACAAATATCGCTGTGGTTGGTATATACCAAGAGGTTCGCTATACTTGTGACTATTTGGTTGATCTGGAGGTTCTTCAATGTCTCAAATTACATTGTGACTATTTGGTTGTTCTAGAGGTTCGTTCTTCAATGTCTCAAATTACATTGTGACTATTTGGTTGATCTGGAGGTTCATCAATGTCAGGCTCAAATTATTTGCGACATTGGCAAATACATTTTCTGATTATTTTCTTCATCAGCATTATTCATTCTTTCGGCAAATCAACTTTCAAAAGTGAAATTAGTTACAAAAGTTTAACTAACTCATTTATTCCTGTTATTTTCTGCAAATCCAAAACCATCTGTGGATCGGGAGCTAGCGGAGGGGGGGGGGGGGAGCTGACGAGAAATACTATATTATATTTTGAGACATTGTATTTTATGACGCATGTAAATGTAGGCAATAAGAAATTGAGGGGCACATGCACACTATAAATAATTATCCATATTTATGTACATAATTTCCTACTGTTAAATGTTATATTGTATTTTCTATCATTGTATTTTCACTGTAAAAAAAAGCCATTGGAAGCAAAATTGCTATGTAATGTTTGCATGCATGGACCAATAAAATAATCTTGAATCTTGAATCTTGAATCTTGAATTTCTGCATTAGAATATACGATTACCTAAATTGTGAGGCGAGTAAACAGCATTTCTAAAACGAGTGCCACAATCTAACCAGTTTCCCATACATCCCAATGATATAATGGGCCCCAACATCTTGACGAACAATACTCGTTTCATAATTTGCTATATTTAGTATTGGTAGAGGACAATGACCCGTAATGAAGCCAGCTATCAAGGCTAGACATTGGAAGGCTAGCAGGCCTGCCTCGGATTGAACTCAAAGTGGGTTGAGGAGTCATGCGTGGACTGGTAGGAGGGCAGGGAGGGGGGGGGGGGGTAGTAGACTGGGGATGAGAAGGGGGGGGGGTCCAGAATGGAAGTGGCAGCTAAGAAGGAAAGGGGCAATATTGGAATTGAGAAATGATTAAATAAGGATATAATGGATCGAAAGAAATTGTAATAAATATTATTTCATTTGCGGTTCCACTGGAGGACAACTTTTTAGCCAAAATAGAGTTCGATCGTATTCAGTTATTCCAAACATTACTAAAGAAGTAAAAAAATAGTAGGCAAGCCCTTGATATTATTAAATCACTGTCATAGATAGGTAGATTAGTAGAGCTCGTTGTAGTTGAGAGCCTCCAGTATTGCAAGACAAATTAACCAGTGGTTCAAGCGCGTACGAAGGGGGAGGGGGGTTGGCGTTAAACACCCCCCCTTCTTGAATTTGTTTTTATGTGTATGTTTTGTGTATGTTTTTTTGGGGAAAAAAACCCTTTTTCCTTTTTTTTTTTCGTTGTTTTCTTCATATTAGCTGACCTAAAAAAGGTGACCTTAGGGTTCCCCTCAACGGAAAAAAATGTCAAATTTTCAAATTTCGAAACCAAAAAAAAAAAAAAAAGTGTCCTCAACACCCCCCCCCCCCCCCCCCCCCCCCCCCCCCACTCCCGCTTATTCAGCGGCTGGCTGAGTCGTTGCGAAATTTTAGGCCCGATTTAAAAAAAAAACTTGAAAAAATCCTGCGTACGCCACTGCAGTGGTTCATATAGACAACAGTGGCAATAGGTCTGAAAGATATCACGCTCCGCCCACCATTTAGCTCCCTCGCTCGCGTCCCGGCCGCGAATTTTTTTTCCGTACTCGAGAGAGCAAAAATCCCATGTGCGCATGCGCGTGGACTTATGATTTCTCTGCTACTTCCCATACGAAATGTACATGTATTCGCATGTACTGTGCACGATTCGCGTTCTACGAGTAAACGATGGCATAGTAGTCTTCAAACACAGACTCTGATTTGCCAGTTTGACAAATCAATATGCGTATGTTAGTGTCGCGATGTGCTTATTCAAGTCTGTGTAGTTGTATGATTCAGACCCAGTAGTGCATATGGAAATACATTGCAACTTGTATAGAATGGTATAGTAGTCTGCAAGCACAGACGCTAATCTGACAGTTTGACAACATACTAGTAGTGTGCTGAGAAGTACTTTATTCAAGTCGCCAACTTGTATAGAATGGTATGGTATAGTTGTCAAACTGTCAGATTAGCGTCTGTGCTTGCAGACTACTATGCCACTCTGCAAGTTGAGATGCCTTTCCAATACACGCACCAGTAGGGTCTGAATCATAAAACTACACATATTTGAATATAAAGCACTACTCAAGACACTATGTTGTCAAACTGTCCGATTAGCGTCTGTGCTTGCAGACTACTATACCATGCTATTCAATTTGGGATGCATTTCTGTAAGCACTAAAATGTCTGAATCATACAACTACTCAGACTTGAATACTAGTACTATTGCTACGCACGATATATGCGTAATTGTTTTGTCAAACTGGCAAATCAGAGTCTGTGTTTGAAGACTACTATGCCATCGTTTACTCGTAGAACGCGAATCGTGCACAGTAGATGCGAATACATGTACATTTCGTATGGGAAGTAGCATGCAGAGAAATCACAAGTCCACGCGCATGCGCACATGGGGTATTTGCCCTCTCGAGTACGGAAAAAAAATTCGCGTCCCGGCCTCTGCAAAATTGAGCCGGTAACTGTATTGCACTGATATAATTTTACTTGGACGGGACTAGACAGCTATTTTTTTCAAAATTAATAACGCAAATCATCTCAGCCCCGTAGGATATCTTTGTATATGTGTTTATTGTTTTAGGTTACAATATGCGATTACAGAGGTGTGTTTTTGTCCACTTTCTTTGTAGTACTTTCCAAAGACATCTGACTGAAACGTGATCGCAACTACTTTCGAAAAATCAACTCAAGGGCAATTTCAATACCCTGTTCCATGTCCGACAGAAATCATATTCTGATTACATAATACATCATTGTCATTTCAAAAGGTGACGCACAAAGCTAGAGAAATTTTTTTTTTTTTTTTTTTTGTCCTTCTTTTTTTTAAATAAAAATTTATATAAAAGTAGTTGCAATCGTGTAAAGCTCTTACAGGTACATAGCAATATCATTTCACATGCGGAGACTGCATGACATTTCTCAATTTTGCAAAAGGTCAAGGAAAAAAGAACAGAAACTTGGATAAGTACCCAGTGAAGCTTTTGAAATTCTTGATTTGAAGCCCTGTACAAGTTTGATATTTATACAATGACAATTTAATCTTTAATTGTATTTTAATGAGTCGTTTATCGCACGGCAAATACACAATGCGACATTGCTTGGGCAAACGTATGTGAGTGTGGCGAGGGGTGGATGGTGATACTTGTGTAGTATTTAAATAAACATCAATGTGTTTATCTATGTAAATACGATCGTAAAGATATTCTTCCAAGAAATCAAGTCAACGGCAATTTCAATACCCCATATATAGTGCGGTCTATGTGAATGGCGCTTGGATTATTATGTAATGCATCAGTGTCATGTACGTAGGCTATACGCACCGTTATAACAGACGAGCATTTGCTTTCTGAAAACCTCTGCGATCATGTTCTAAATCGTTGAATAAAGCTTGCGTAAAGGATTTCAGGGGCTCTTTCTTTGTGTTTGATGTCTTGTTCTACAAATGAATGGAAATTGCCTCTACAAGAAGGAGAGGTTTTGTTGACCGCTGTCTGACTCCCAAGAAATGGGTCATGTCTCAAGAGGCTGACAATCCAGGGCTGTCAATTCAGGAGCCAATTCGGATAGTTTCACTTACAAAAGAGACTGGTTCATTCAGCAACAGTTATATGACATTAAACTCCTGCACGTTTCAATTATAAAGTGAGGAAATGTCAAAGTTACTGCTACGCCCTGCGGGGGAAATTAATATGCATCAACTCCTATTAAATATTTGGTAATGTACGTGTATAAATGTTTGCCCGAAGGATTAAAATAAGAAACATAATAACGTTTTCAATATAGCTCTGTTAAATAATGTGTAATTTGAAGTTATCCAAAACATCGCTTCCTTACCCAATCTCCAAAACTTTTTCACATAGGTAACTCTGGGAATTTTAGATTGGAAATCGAATTGCCACAGCCATAGAGTGTCCTGTTATTGCCAGTCGAATACTTCGCTCTCTCGCAAACTTGGAAACTTGGAAAGTTGATATTTGGGCATATGGCATCAGCCCCTTCCCCTCGACGAAACGTGGCCTGCACTCCTTTGATGATGTACGCAGTACTTCCCTCTCCTTCTCCCCCCTCCTTATCTCCTTCTTCTTTTTCTTCTTCTTCGACATTACACTTTTTACATCACATTTTCTTACAATTTCAATAATTAGGCTTATTTTCTCCTTTTCTTTGAATAATAATAATAATAATAGGCATTTATACAGTGCCGTCTAACTAGATATTCTATTCCGAGGCGCACTATTTAATTTAATTATTATAGTGTCGTGTCGGGGATCGAACCACGACCTTTGAATTGCAAGTCAAGTGTTTAAACCACTCGACCACGACACTTCTTTATCAACCAACCCCCCCCCCCCCCCTTCCGATGTCTTGTTCTTTCCTGGTTGTGCCTCCTTGTCTGATATAGCTGTACTTTCCTTTGGCCTTTGAATAACCTTAACAGCAGGTGGAGTGGTTGATTTCTCTTTCATTTCTGAATGTCAACTCTGGATGTCATGATAAGGCAAAGGCAAGTCATGTTATTTTATGAAAAACACGAGTAGGAAACCTTACGATATGCTTATACATGTACATTGTACAATCGTCTTACGCCATAATACATTAGCAATAAAACAGTTAGTTATGATCACCCAACAATGTTCGCTTGAAATGGTCAGTGTAATGATCACTGAGGATAGAGGATTACACAAAAACAGGGACTGATTTTTGTTGGGGTCATTCTTCTTAAAAGTTTGCTTGCTATTCCCTATGGAAGAAATCAACTGTATTTTGTTTCAAATGGTAAATTTTAAACCCTTATTATCCAAGAGCCCAAACATTGACAAGTGGCTTGGTTACCTTGCAGACAATATACATCTGATTGCTGATAGCTTTCTCTAGTTTACATTGCAGTATAAACATATAATTTTATTTGCGGGAAATTTCGATCAGTTCTGCATCCAGCTGTAGAATTGGACCAAATCACTAAACAAACAAATTAAAAACTTATATTTCCTCGAATTTTTACCAATGTAATGACACGTACACTTTATACAGATTCTTGGAATGGAATAGCTCTGCCTTGTTGGTGGTCTTTAGGATCAACAGATCTCTTCGGACCAGACAATGAACAACGACGAGAGAGTTATCCACGTTTATTTTCTTGTCTGCATTCTATTATCTTACCGATCAAGCTTTCATCCTTCCACTTCATCCACAGCCTGAACATCACACCATGGACCCTACTTTTCTCCCACCCCCCCCCCCCCCCCCCACCCACATCCTTGCAGCTATCTGCATCAGTTACGTGCATTTCACTTTAAGTGGTATCGCACGAACATTTACAACACTCATTCCCAAGTTCTGGGAGATATGAAGTATAATTTGTGAGCTTTTGATGTGAGCTGTCATCAGGGTCACATATAGATGATAACGTTTTAATTAGAAGCTACGAAAATGAAATTGCTTACAGATAGTTTATTTAACAAATGCAATCGATGATAAAGTTAACGAATTTTGTTAGTGCTAAAATGACCGCGAAGCAATAAGGAAGGAGTGTTGCCTGTGACCATCCCCCCTTGCTCCTTCTTTTCTCTTGATCTTCTCCATTTCAATCTCTTCTGCTGGATTATCGTTCATTCCAAAGTTTTTTTCAGTTTCAAAGATTAACAAGGTGTGTAGTATCGGTGAACTATGTTGTATTTAGTTGTATGATGCCTACATTTCATGATATAAAGTGAGATGTTCATGAAAAACAGCATCATTTAGTTACAATTGTTTTGTTAACATTAAAATAAAATTTAAGAAAGCACAAAAACAAAGAATGATAATAGTTAATCTATACAAAACAGTTTCGATACATTAGGCTAGAACATAACAAAGGTCACACTATCCTCGATGATAATAAAGACTTGGCAGTAGTGGGATCTTGGCCTTTTAATCTTTGTCTCATTATTTGACACAGCAAAAAAAACAAAATTCAAACCTCACGGATGTATTAATGGTAAACTAGAGAGGAACATGAACGATGCAGAACGAAGATGAATGATGTCAATTACATCTTCTTCTTCTTAGTTGATCCCTCTACTGTTTTGGAGATTCCTGGAGTCCAAATAAAGTAAATGTTTAAAATCCGACCGGTTAGGAGCTTTGGTATACAACATGGTTATGGTTTCGGGTTTGCATGTTCCCTCACTACCTACTTGTGACTCGGTGACATTGCCTCATATTCTGAAACAAAATCCTTGATTTAGCTCATGCTGCAATCATAATTATAAACCTGTAGATCAGTCAGGAATCCAATGAAATTCACAATGTACAAGCTGATCGCCTGTATGTTTATCAAGATATTCATGATTGGAAATCAAAATTTAATTTTTCGTTTTCCTAACGTTTTTTTTTTGTATAACACTACAGTCTATTGGGGGAAATGAGTATGGTAAAACCGGTCACTAAAAGATTTTTACTTTTTTGAGGCACGTTATGATAATTTTGAAGCGATTTTTTTTGTTCGGGCTTCAATTTTACACCATATCACAGCCACTGATAGCACGTAGGGCCATGCATCTCAGATTTAACATTGTTTAACGATGCATTTAACTACATGAAGGTCAGTGGTGGATGGCATCAATGACTAGTTTCTTTTGAATTCATATAGACGCCATTTCTTCTTCTTCCCAAACTCCTGTTCGTGAAATGGTGTGTATCAAAACAAAAGTCTTGTTTCCCTATTGTGTATTGGAGTCAAAACGTAGCCTATACGTGACGTAAACAATGACATCATATTATGTGAATATCAAATATTTGATCTGCCTCTTCTACGAAAGGACGAGGTCAAAGTCAAGTTATTAGTGCTCAAGGGAGTGAGCAGTCTAACAGGTGGATACTTTCATGGCTCGTTGAACTAGTGAGATTTGATGTTAAAGCATGTGTAGGTCGAGCGTTTAACATTTAAAAGGACACAACGGATACTCATTTTCAATTGTGATAGACGGCGAGCACAGATCTCAATTTCCAGATACACGTACCATCATTATGTTAAAGCATGTGTAGGTCGAGCTACTCACATTTAAAGGGACACAACGGAAACTCATTTTCAATTGTGATAGACGGCGAGCACATATCTCAATATCCAGATACACGTACCATCATTATGTTAAGGAACTCTCAGTGGCGGATCCAGTGTGGGAGCATGGATGGCACAGGACCCCACCCCTGGCAAAAAAGAAGAAGTAAAAAACAAAGATGGTAACCACAATTTTACCTTTAAAACAAAAGACGGACCCCAACCCCTGCAAAAAAGGTGATAACCAAAATTTTGCTCTCCTTTTTTGCCCAAAGGTGGGGGGGGGGGGGGGGTGTGTGAGTAAACAAATAATGCTCAATTCCCCCCCCCCCCCCCCTCGTTAGAGACCTCAATGGTAGATGTTAAATTAAAGATAATCTGAAAGTTTGAGTGAAAACAAACATTTAACAATTGGGAAAAACTGATCCGATCGATTCCTTAATTCTCCCAACTATTATTATTACAATTTAATAATATTTTAGATGAATGTAAATCGTCTCAAAACATTGAAATTGGTTCTATATACCATTCAAAGCATTTAAGTGTTGGCAGATTTTTAAAAGCCTTTTCCTTTTTTTTTATTTTCATGGAAAAACAGTTGGGAGAATTTACTGTAAGAGCGTGTCACACAGTAACGTATCTCTGTGGTTTGAGAATTTGTTCAGGATTGTTTGCATGTTAGAGAGTGAGTACAGTAGAAGGAATATAATAAGTAACATTTCATTGAAAAATAACGCAGTTTTTTCATCAACAATGTTACTGAGTCACTTTAAAATTATTCGTCGGAGAATTGATCAATTCTTACCGGTCTCCAGAGCACCGTTACACATGAAATCCACAAAATACACTGTCAATGACTATTTACTACTATTTACTACTACATCAATCAAAATGATGGCACTTGTTCCAAGAAAAGAAGAAAAAAGGGTACCGAGAGATATTTTATTATTTACACCCCCTTCATTTGGGGACTCGGGAGGGTAAAACTATAATACCATACGATCAATTAACACACCCGCTTCTCTCTCTCTCTCTCTCTCTCTCTCTCTCTCACTCTCTCCCTCTCTTTATCTCTTTCTCTCTCTCTGCTCCCTCTCTCCCCTTCTCACTTCTCTCTCTCTCTCTCTCTCTCTCTCTCTCTCTCTCTCTCTCTCTATAAAAATATGAGGATTGCTTTCCAATTTTCTAAATAGATTCTATCAGTTGATTATTATATATTATAAATGTTGAATATATATGGTCATGTACATATGCAGATAAATGGCATTGATATTTTTGGTGTCGATTTATTGCTTTATTTACGAAATTATTGGGGGGAATTACTGGAATTTAAAAGATTGTTCATTGCGACGCCAAGCAAATTTTCCTTAGTGGAATTTATATCCGGACAAACAAAAAAAGAGTTAATTCACTTATGCCGATTACACACGAAGTGTCATTTTATTGACGTAGTATTGCGTTAGTGATTGCCTTGGTTTATGACGCTCTAGGTGAGAGTTACATCGAATCAAACATTGCAAACACTGCGTTAAGAGACTGGCGTATATGCAAAATTGCCTTCACAGACTATGTGAACAGAAACAATTTAAGGTTCAATTTGAAATATAGGGCAAACGTGACAGATGAGAAAACAAGGGATCGTAAATAGTGAAAACGTTGACGTAATTATGGCTATCTTGCATGCCATCTTTATTGTTCGGAAATTGATTCCCGTCTTTGAAATGACAGAGATGATGGAAGTTATAAAACGAAAGCAATGCAGATTACATGTCATATCTCTCTCAAGGCTCCTCCCACAAGCTTGATGTACTTTCAGACGTCAGGCACTTTGTTTTCATTTGGTCATCTCAGTTTATAACCTCACTAGAGTAAATCTTTAATTCTGTCAATTAACCAATCAAAATCTATTACTTTTAATTACATCTCTTAGTCAGATGATGTTTGAAGGTTTGCATGGTGGTATGAATATCGCGGAAGAGGTTTACGGTACATCATGTGTAAAGTCCTCGAGGGACTGAGGAAAGTAGATAGAAAAATAGAAGTGAGATGGAAAGGCGAGAAAGTGGAGGTTGGAAGGAAGAGTATCTTTCGGAAGTGAGTATAGTCCTGAAAAGGACTGTAAACCAGAAAGTTGTAGGCAGGATGAGAGGTTTGAGTAGAAGACTGGATTGAGTTGAAGAGTTGAGTAGGCGAGTAGAGTTGCAGAGCAGGAGCAGGAGAGTAGACTCGACGTTTCGGACAGGTTGAAGACGGACAGTCAGTGCTTGCAGTATGAACACAACTCCTTATCAAGGTTAATAATTAATCCCCTCTCCCCCAATCAACTTTTCCCCGAACGTGCCTTCCGCGGACACAAAACTTTATGCCCGGACTATAATTCCGTACACAGAATGAAAATGAGTTCGGTACGAAATGTATTCCGTCCACAAAAAACACATTTTTTAATACAAAATAAATTGTTAAACATAATTTTGTTACAAAATACAGTTTTGAGTGTATTCTGTGACAAAATGAGGTGATTTTATACCGAAAAACCAGGGTTACACTTGACGACCCAAGGCGCAAAGTGTTACCGAAAAAACAGGGTAACACTTGGCGTCCAAAGGCGCCAAGACTAGTGTTACCCTGGTTTTTCGGTACAAAATGTATTCGGTACAAAGTCATTTTGTAACAAAATCAATTCGGTAAAAGTCATTTTGTAACAAAATCAATTCGGTAAAAGTCATCTAGCAACAAAATCAATTCGGTACAAATTTTGTAACAAAATAGATTCGGTACAAATAATTTTGTAACAAAATGAATTCGGTAAAAATGATTTTGTAACAAAATGAATTTGGTACAAATCATTTTTAACAAAATAAAATGTTGTTACAAAATAATTTTCTTTACTTAATTTTGTAACAAAATAAATTCTGTACAAATTTTGTAACAAAATGAGGTGATTTTATACCGAAAAACTAGGGTAACACTTGGCGCCCCATAAGGGAGCTACATCAGCTAACAACATTGCAAGCCAGTGTCTTTGACCTGCAAAGCAAACTTACAAAGAAAGATGAGCTACAGCAGCTAGCAACATAGTGGCCCGAATTCACAAAGGAGGTTTGTCGACAAACCTTGGTTTTCGTGTGTCATATTACGCGTTTCGACGCGTTTTTACAAACCAGGTTTGTAAAAAAAAAGCGTCCAAACGCGTCATATGACGTACATAAACCTAGGTTTGTCGACAAACCTCCTTTGTGAATTCGGGCCTGTAAGTTTGCTTTGCCACAAATTATTTCACTGGGGCCTACAGCGTTACAAGCTTGCTTTCATATAGGTCCCATCATATTTCTCTCATTTAAATCCGTACTCCATATTGACCACTTATCTTTATGTTATCTATTAATATGTATCATTGATTGTAATTTCATCACCAAAAAAAATTGTACTTTATTTAGAAATGTAGGCTTTATGTAAAATGAGAAATATGAAATAAAATGAAACACTGAACTGTTTTTTAAAGTCCATCGCACAACTCATACAATCGTTACACTTTTATACATTACCATATGTGATTACATTTTAAATTGTGTTATTATTGTTGTTTGTGTGTATGTATGTGTGCGTTTCCGTGCGCGTGTGTTGTGCGTGTGCGTGTGGGTGCGTGTGGGTGTGTTTAAATCAGAAGTATTTAAATCAGAAATAATGAGGGCAGGGGCGACAGGTGTGTACCCCTCTCTCTACATGGATTCTAGAGGGAAAACACGTCGGCACATTTTACATTCTGACTGCAAAAGTGGGGATTCTTTTTCTGTTTAATTTGTCAACAACCTAAGCTAAGGACGATACAATGAAATGGTCGATTGAGTGGGGGATCCCTCTCCCCTTTTCTTTCTACCTCTCTCTCTCTCTCTCTCTCTCTTTCTCTCGCTGATCACGAATTCAAATCATGATTATCGATATTCTGGAGAGTGGGCGTAAATAGGATGAGCTGGATGTAAGCTGAAATGATGTGCAGTATCTATTCAAACAATTCACACGATGAAACATTTATTCGCTAATAATATTGTATGGTCTCCTTATCCATTTT
Organism: Strongylocentrotus droebachiensis; assembly: GCA_035222895.1. Classification (NCBI taxonomy): domain Eukaryota; kingdom Metazoa; phylum Echinodermata; class Echinoidea; order Camarodonta; family Strongylocentrotidae; genus Strongylocentrotus; species Strongylocentrotus droebachiensis. The sequence goes on from JAVYIG010007595.1 coordinate 17,355, forward strand.
TCAGCGCAAAAATTACGTGCATCACGAGACTTGGTCATGAGATGGTCGTCTCCACGATGAAATAAAAGCGTCATTAACTTGCAATATTGAGAGCTCGGTATTCCAAGTATGATAATGAAATTACCTTTGTCGCGATGATAGACGAATGATTCGAGAACAAAGTTCACCGTACTAGCAAGGCTATGGAGAGGTGATTATATATTGAGTATATAGGCTTAAAATGGTTGGCATCAACAGACAAATGAAACAAATTAGTTAACATTTCAGCAATATCCGATTTTAAATAGGAAAGTTATGAATATTTACGATTTTTTTTTTAAGTTGTCATCAGTGAAACATAAATTGGCAACACTGTGACGTATATAGCAAAGTCCTCTCAGATTCGCTATGTACAGAAAATTACATAAACTTTCATTTTCTTACTTAAATATATATTTCTTTTAAACAGAGGTTATAATTATAAAAACATAATTGCAATAATCAAATTTAGGGTGAATGTATGATTGAAATATTATTGTAAGGGAATACATACTTGTTTGATTTGTTTGTGCACGTACCATATGGAAGGGGAACTCGCAAGAAAAGTCAAAAAGTTTCCAATTTGTGTTTGATTGATTACACCTTAAAAACATCACCACTTTTTCCTTTCTTAATTTTAATCGGATTTTGCTCATACTTTCACTGACGTGTTTCCCTTAATTTTCAACTTCTATTAAAAACCGACTTAGTGTGAAGATGGATTACTCTTTTAAAGGTAAACAGAATTTAAGCGTTTTTTTTTTTTTAGAATAATGAAAAGAAGAAAATAACGAGCGATATGTGTAAAAAACATTGGGGATTCAAAGAAATCGGCTGATAAATCTCTCAAATGAAATTCATTTAGCGTGATTTATTAAACTAAGATTTGTAGGACAAGCAGATAATGTAATGTAAATATGTAATCCTTTCAGAAAAAAGAAGACAAATTCTACCTAATTGCAGCTGTCTAACTAAGCTGTCCTTGTATTTAATGGGAGTCAAAATGCCATGTTCCCAAAGTCGTATTTCTTTTCCCTTGTCAAAATAAGACAATATCATATATTGTTCCTACATTCCAGCTTTGATGAAAAGTTCAGTCGTTTAAAGAAAGTTATTGCAAATAAATTGTTAAGAGAATATTGGGTCAAAATGTTTCCTATTTTTTCTTCGTAATCACGATTAAATCATGGCAAGGCAATGTAAAGAGGTTTTTGAATTGGCAACAATTCCCTAGTTCGTATTACCATGGAAATTCCATGTTTTATTTCTGAAGAAAATATTTCTACCCCGCACATCACAAACGAGCTGGTGTTCTTTCGTCATACCATCATGAAAACCTACGTCACATTTACGCCAAGGCTTCCACGCATCATGACTGATTGACTTACAACATGTCAGTCAGTCAGTCAGTCAGTCACGATGCAAAAAAAACATTGGGAAGTCTTTTTTTCTTCTAATTTCTTTTAGCAAACCAATTGTTACCCGAAGCCTCAAAAATCGGGAAGGGGGTTGAGATATGAGTGTAGGAATTTTGTTGGGGCGTATATTTAGTTAAAGAAGAATTACTAGAGTTCCTCAATCCTGTATGCCCTGTAGTATTATTACCCTAGCATTGCCAGAACCTCATTAACACCTGGGTGGAGAGTGGCACATATGGATTAATATTTTGCTAAAAGACCTTAGTGCCGGGTGTCCGGCTGAGAATCGAACCCTCATCCCTTTCATTGAAAGTTAAGTGGATGAACCACTGCATCACGACACATCAGAAGAAAGAGAAAAGGGAAAAGATGAAGGGAGAACTAGACATGTAATACTTGTTTGGAACAAGTATATGTGGGCTGGTCCAACTAAAGTTTGAGACAAAATAGAGCAAAAATAAGCGAGATACTGCTAAAAAACAATGTCATGTAGATTAATGATGTGATCGAAATTCACATCCGTAGACATAACACGCAACTTAAGAAATTTCTGATATGTGCCCTTTAATCGTAATTTTCACTATGATAACGTCATCAAAATGAAAAATAATCTGAAATTTGAGTGAAAACAGACCATTATTAATGATAACAATAGGAACAAACTGATCAGATCTATTCCTTAAATCTCCCAACTATATTATTACAATTTAATTACATTTAAGGTGAATGTAAATCATCAAAAACCAATGAATTGGCTCTATACACCATTCCAGACATTTGATTGTTGACAGATTTTTAAAAGCCTGTCTTATGGAAAAACAACCACCTGAGACTATTAAATGAGGACGGGTGCGTATGGTAGGTACACTTGAAGCCACTCTCTTTTTGTAGTGTCTAGCATCGTTCATTTTTTCCACATAAATAGGCTGATGTTTACAAGGTTCATACATGTATTAATCATATTTTGTTTTTGTAATACATCCATACATAATGATTTGGAAATCAACAAGGTAGCTGCACTCTTATAACTTCAAATTTAAACAAAGGAACATCAACTCTCCTGTATCTCCTATGTGGCATGAAATGAACAGAAAATGCACGGTTTCAGTATCATCTTTGTTTGTGTCCGATCATTATAAAACCAGAGGAAAAATAGATATTGAGCTTGTAGAGAATTGTCCTAGCTACAACATATCGAAATTTGGAAGAAAATTGATCAATATTTACAAAGATACAATCAATTTTACATGAATATGCTGACGTCATAATATGCAAATTCGTATTTTGAGTTCCAAGGTCAATATGATGATGACACGATACACTTAATGGCCAAATTAGACATAAAATCATATCTCCGACTCATACTCTATCCGAATATGAAACAATTGAGGGTTCCCGTGCATCCCAAAGAGCCATAAGGGTTTTGTATAGGCATGTTGTTGCACATTATATGCTATGTATTACAAGAGCCCGCACGCACGGACATTTATCTTGAACGGACGCTCATTCCCTTATTAATGGTCATAAAGAGATAAACATGGTATCAAATTGTTCGGGGAAAAATGAGGAATATCGTGTCAAAAAAATCTAGGAGGAATTATTTTGCGTTCGGCCGTGACAAACGAAAATGCGCGCGCGATTCTTTATTAAATGCATTTGATAATAATGGCGTACGTGCGCGTTTTTGGACCTGAAATTGACCGTACTGATATTGACCTTGATCATGATAAATATGAATGAGAACAAACTTTTCGTTGTGAAGATATGATCATATGTTTATTTTCACAAAATGGCGCATAGATGACGTTATCAGTCAAGGTCAAGGTTTAAAACCTAATTGTGCTCTTTCCTCATGCCAATACATATGTGTGCCAGATTTCAAGGCATTTGATTCAGCCATTTTCAAGTTATCCTGCTAACAAAAAAGTGGGTCGAAATAAGAAAAATATTCTAACGAAAACATAAGGTGGTCTGTATTATATACAGCCCACCTGATAAGGATTGGGAGGGAGAAGAAGGATGGGAAGGGAGAAGAAGGATGAAAGGAAGCAGAAGGATACAGGAAGGGAGGAGAAGGAGCAGTAGTATTAGTAGAAGTAGTAGTAGCATTAGTAGTAGTAGTAGTAGTAGTAGTAGTGGTGGTGGTGGTGGTGGTAGTAGTAGTAGACGTAGTAGTAGTAGTAGTAGTAGTAGTAGTAGTAGTAGTAGTATAGTAGTAATATTAGTAGTAGTAGTTGAAGTAGCAGTAGTTTTAGTATTACTAGTAGTAGTTGTTGTTGTAGTTGTAGTAATAGTTGCTTTAGTAGCAGTAGTAGTAATACTAGTAGTAGTAGCAGCAGTATTAGTAGTAGCAGTAGTAGTAGTAGTAGTAGTAGTAGTAATGGTATTAGTAGTAGTAGTAGTAGTAGTAGTAGTAGTAGACGTAGACGTAGTAGTAGAAGTAGTAGTAGTAGTAGTAGTAGTAGTAGTAGTAGTGTTAGTGCGGTCTTATTGTTTTAAAAGCAGCATAATAACCTGACAATAATTGTGCTGATGACATATTTAATTTTTATTATGTTGGGCATTCAAGTTCAAATAAGGTCTTATTCATGACTTGTCAACAAGTCCGAAGACTAAAAATGCAAGTTTACATCAATATAAAAAGCATTCAAAAACATATGTACATATAAATCAAGATAACATAGCAAATGAGGACAAATATATGAATACATTTTTAAATCAAAACATTAAAGTAGTAACAAAAAAAAAAGATTTAAAAAAAAAAAAATAAAAAATATTGCTAGCAAAAATGAATAAATGTTTACATCAAAACAAATAAAATGTATACACGTGGATTGATTCAATTAACTGTAACATTGGAAAAATTGTAATAAAATGCAATACAAATTCCATTCAGAAGGTATAGTGAGTATTAAAAAGTATTAAAAAGTATTACAATTGGGTCTTGGCAGTGTGCTAATCACAAGCGTGATATGAGTACAGTATAATAGATAAAATTATATTGCACATGAGAACAATGGAATTCCTTAGGTCTCCTTGGTCACAGTAAGAATAGCAGATAATTAAAGAATGTTGTACTGTAAAACATCATCAAAAGAGAAACAGGTGGAGAGGAGGAGGGAGAGACAGAAAGTGAGAGAGAGAAACAGAGAGGAGGAAAAAGAGACGAAGGGAATAAGAGGAAGAGGCAGAGAGAGAGAGAGAGAGACAGAGAGACAGACATAGAGCTGAGAGAGAGGGAATGGGAGTGAAATAAAAATAAAGAGGAAAGACCAGAACTGAAGAAGAGAAAAGGACATTTGAAAAGTAGCAAGTTCGAATAGAGAAAAGGGATGAGGGAGTGAGACGAAGGATAAAACTACATGCAACATCAAAATATGAATGAATGGAAGAACCTGCTGTGCCAATCATCATGACAATTAATATTGCACATAATTATATTATTACTGAAATACATGACATACAACATTCTGATAATTACCTAAGCCTCTATTTATTATTATTCAAGGATCGAGTGAAAGATGGGATGGGGGAAGTTCTCATCTTAGGCAAGGACAAATCAAGTGCATTTCGCAGAATGCGGCTACAGTCATTGACTCTGCTCTCAGGCAGGAGATGTCGATGAACCTTAGATTGGAGAAGTGATTCTGTAAATCTTAAAGAAAGGGTCTCTTTCTTGAAAGATCCTGGGTTCGAAACCAAGTCGATGCGCTTTGATAAGGCTTTACCAAATCCCACGGAGTGGACCTTACATAATTTGAGCCGTCCGTCCCCTGGCTGCTTACCATCAAGCATACGCATACTTTCTTAGCAGAAAAAAAAATGATCATATTTATGAGATTTTTCAAATATTTTTCCCCGATCTGATTTAAAAGTTCATGTTCCCAACTATTTAAGAGCTTAGAGATTGTTTAATCTTTCCGGACTGTTTAAGATTCAAATATCTGACCACCAATCTCAATATGTACTTAAATTTCTAAAAATAGAGAGAAAGGGGCTCACCGACATTTTTTCATAGCCATTGATTATCATTCCATATGAGAATGCACTTCTAGGAGCCACTGACGTCAAACAAAATTTATTATGATTAAATATGAATTAAATGAAAAGAGGCGATTATTTTCAGGAGTCAGATCATGTTCACAGACAAACGATAGAATGAGAAAAGTTAAGTTCGTCTCGAGGTCTCATTTGCCCAGCTTAGAAGTCTGAATTTCTAAATTGATCTTATATGAAAAGATAATGCTTACCAACAGACAATAATAATGAACCCATATTGAGATAGTTTTAAGTGAAAGTTATACAAAAAAGAGATAAATGATTGATGACATAGTTTTTCCGTTTGTAATATTGAATTCGGTCTTGAATTTCCGAACGAGGTTTGGAAAGCTCGAGATGTTTTGAGTAAATGAGAGAGGAGGGGAAAACAGGAAAATGAAAATACAAAGAAAGTGAGAGAGAGAGAGAGAGAGAGAGAGAGAAGAGAGTGACGGAGAGAGAGGGAGAGATAGAAGAGAGTGACAGAGGGAGAGAGAGAGAGAAAGAGAGAGAGAGAGAAGAGAGTGACGGAGGGAGAGGGAACACCACGCAGACATAAACAAAGCAGTATCCTCGCAGAGAGTACGCTGAACCATAACTCAGCAGTCGATTTTCTTGGAATTTTGTATTCTTCTCTCTGTCATTTTTCGTCTTCAAGTTATAAGATTCTTTTTTCAAGACTGATTATATAGCTTACCATTTTTGTGAGACTTTCTTCGCTCTTGACCCTCTTCACCATTCGATCATTCACGATTCCTGAATACCCAGTGGCAGCTTACACTTGGGATTTCTACCGTGGGAGGTCCGTGGGAGGTCCGCTTCGTGTAGAGAGAGAGTGAATGAACTTGACCGTCGTCTGATTTGGCCTCAAGCCAATATAGTCGTCTGGAGTAAAGTGATATAGTATACAACACGTCCACACTGCAGCCTACCATTACATGGTAGGAGGGGGCCAGGGACTCGTCTAATTCCGATTGATCCTAATCCATCCTAAATGAAATTAAATTGCAATCTCAACCAAAAGAACGACAGTATACTATATTATAATACCTTCCAATTTTGTTGGTAATTTCTCAAGTAGCCTATATGAAAACTTGATTTGTCCCGCTTTAAGTTTATTGAGAATGAGACATTGTATATTGTATTGTTGGATCGTATTCGATTAATGAGATGAAAATCATCGAACATGCAGCTGATACCTGAAATTGTTCAATTTGCAAAAAAAAAAATGACGTGGCATAAACGTACATTGATAACACGTTAACAGATAGGCCTATACAAAACTAAACAAGCATTACAAGTTTCATTGATAACATCACATTGCCATTTGTTTTGAGTTATATAGAAATTTGACAATTACAAATTCAGGGTTGATCTAGCTTTTTGCCTAGAAGGGGAGGGGGGGGGGGGGGGTTGACCCAGTGGCGGATCCAGGATTTTCCAAAAATCGCACCGTTTTACTGTTTTACTTTTTTCCTTCTTCACTTGGCCGCCCAAGGGGGGGGGGGAGGGGGATTAAACCGCCGAACCCACCCCCTAGATCCGCGAGATTGTGATTGTGATTACTAAAATATACATCTAAAAGACATACATGTACATCTCAAGCATACATCTAAAAATACATAGGCTTAAATCTAAAGGTATTAAACTAATTAGGCCTTAATTAAACCAGTCACCCATTCTTGAGTTACGAAAAATACAAAACATCACATGTGAATGAATAATTCAATTGGTGTCTGTTGACTTGATTGGAGGAGCTTGCTCCGGGCTTTGATCTCAAAGATCAAATAAAACTTGCAAGATTAAATTGTAAATAAATATATTTTACAGAAATATAATAATGTGCAATTTTTAATGTATTCAATTAATCACATATCAATAAATTTGATATTCTAACAATAAATTACAAACAGTCAATCGAAGCTCGGGATAAATCGGGCGCACACGACTAGACTCGGTCGTTCGTGAAGTAGGCAAGTTGGCGATCACTATACATAACACTGAGCCAACGGGTTCGCAAGATGGTATACTACTGGTATCGCACTTCTGTGTGCTGCCCTCTATATACCCAAGCTTGAGCAACTTTAAGACACTTAGTTTTCGAGAAAGATATGTTATAAAAAGATCACGAAAAGTTCAGTTTTTGATTATTTACTACTCCTATCTTGAAAAGATCATTATTTGACTCCAAACAATCAACTCAGGTTATGGGAATGGCATGGATTGAGGATAGATGATATGCTCAAATTAATTCTTTTGTGTCTGACAAACCCTAATATCACCCTATCTCAGACAAGACATTCCTTCAACTGAACATTTTCCCCTTTATCTACTCTTACTCTTTCTTTGATATATTATAATCACAATTCTTTTCCAAGGCATGGACATAAAAAGAAGGAACAATTACATGTTTTGTTCAAAACAAATTACAGATAAACGATATCTTCGTTGCTGCATATTGTTTTTTTTATATTTTTTTACTCAAAACAGAAGGTACAAATTATTCTCAAATTGTCTACATAATAACAATTTTCCACAAATTAAAAATACAATATAATTAGTACAATACGAAAACAAAACTGGAAACACTATTTTCACACAATCCCCGTATAATCGTTTGCTTTTAGAAATGAAATGATAGTAACGTGGAGAATACCTGTTTTAAAAGGAAACTAAAGGTTTTATTAAAATAAAATGAAAAAACAAAAAGATGAGAAAAGAAAAGAAAGAAAGTTAAAGCCCTAGAAAATAAGGAATGTGGTCGGGCGGGGCCTGGAAATGCAGCCCCCCCCCCCCCCCCGAATTAAAATTTGAAATTACCATTCGGGCTAACTACGCCTCATAGTCAGTTCATGTTGCTCGCTTGCTTTAAAGGCTGTGAAAAAAAACCTTAGATGTTTAGATGTAGGTTCAGGCATGAGACGTGTTGAATATTATCATTATAGTTTATCATTAAATACCATGATTCCGTATTATCATTATAGTTTATCATTAAATACCATGATTCCGTATTATCATTATAGTTTATCATTAAATACCATGATTCCGTATTATCATTATAGTGTATCATTAAATACAGTGATTTCGTATTATCATTATAGTGTATCATTAAATACCATGATTCCGGCGGAGAGGATCAAAATAGTCCAAAGAAACGATTTCCACGCTAAAAATGACGTACGCTCATTAACTATACGTATCATTTAAGTGAATTTCGCAAAGTTTCATGGAATGGTTTACTTCTGAGGGAAGGGAAGGAAGAGTAAGAGAAAATACCCGGAAAGGGATTTTTTGTTTACATATCTTCAAATAAGGGGCAAAATAACATTGTCTAAATGATTTTTTTCATGGGAACATATTTTTTCTGATAACATGGATCCCAATGAACAAAATAACACCCAAGAAGTAGGATCATAGAGGGGGTGCACGGTAGCCCCCTCTGGCACACGGACTACAGGCATTCCTTCCTATACCTGATCGGGTGCACAAACATCTTGACATAAAATGTGGATAATAATATTACATGAAGAAAAACAAATGACAGAAGTTCGAACATACATGTACAGGAAACTTAACTGCATCATAAAATAATGCCAGATAGAGACATGGAGAACACAGAGAAACAGGGAGACTGCAAGAAAAGTAACAAGTTCTGGATCATAACTGTGCTGTCATTTGCATAAAATATTGTGTTTTAGGTTATTTATAAATACTATAAAAGACCATTCAAAATTTGCTGAAATATTACAGTACTTGAGTTTTTTAAATCAGTAATCAATACGAAATAAAGCCATACAGTATATTTGTTTATACGTGTGCATAGAAATAAGCCATTTTATTATTATCCATGAATAGCAAACTTAATACAGGTGTATAAGTAATCGTTTCAAAACATTATTTGCACCATCGACGCCGTCTTCTCCGAATTGTCCTCTTTCTTCCATCTCTCCTACATCCCTATCATCACCACCATCACTATCACAATCACTACCAGTACCGTTGTCACTAGTTGTGGAGCTGTGCTCATCAACCGTTCGATCTCTAAATCAGAGTAGAACTTCTTCTTCGAGCTCGGACATTTTGATCAGAAATTTAGCGTTCGAGTGGCGTTTGTATACGTATAATGCATGCAGTTGAGAGTTGTGTCAAAGCTCTTGGGAGCACTCTCGCTCATGTGCCCAACCTCTTACGCCACAAACCGTAGGTCACAATAGCGGGCCGATCAAGGGCGGAATAATCGGGTAGCAATTTCAACACTTTTAATAGCAGATTAGTCAATTCTATAACAATTTTTGAAAAATGAATATGAATTATTAGAAAGATTGTAACATTACCTTTGCAATGATACCAACATTATTGAGGTTAAAAGCCTTTTGAAACTGTCGCTCAGCTACTTTAAGTTCTTCCGGTCCTAGAACCTTCAAATTATTTTCAGAATGGTGGGGTTATAAGCACATTCTCATAACGGAAGACTGAAAAGACCTTCGATAAATAACATAATTATTACAATTATTTATAAATGCGAGCTGATGCGTAGCGAGTGAGATTTGGGGAAATTGCTCTTAATTGCTTTAAATTAATGATGAAAGGAAAATAGATACTTATCGAAAGGGATAAGACATTTATTATAAATGAAAAGGAGCACGTGTCAAAGTACTATGGTGAACTTATAAGAGCTGAAAATGGGGCACTTCTTACACCTTAAAGGGTCACTCTAACCCAACTATTAAAACATGAATACACCTCTATTTATTAATATTCCAGCCTCTGATTTTTCAGAAAATCTTTGAATTGACCAAACAAAATGATAAAAACCATCCATTTTTCAAATCTCACGCTTGCTGGGCTATACGCCCCTCGAAAAAAGGTTATATGGTCACGTGGCCTTGATGACGCATTTGAGGTAATTGCGGGCATGTCCGATTTGACCTACAACTAAGGATCTTACATTAGGAATGACGAAATTGCCAGAAACTTACTGGGATTATCAAGTGCATATTATTTTTCGGATAAATGTCTTTTTTGTTCCAATTAATATCATTGTTTGCCTTTTTAAAGACATTTTAATGCCTAAATAATAATAATCACCCTCATTTTCACCGGAGAGTCGCCTGCAGTGACGTCATAAATAGTTGCGCAAAAAGTCGTCATTTTTAAAGCTAAATTCCAGAATTATTGATGATTTCTAAGAAAAATCAATGTCATGTTCGGAATCTCCGTCAAAATCTATTAGTATTGTACATGACTTTTTTTCATTTTTTTAAAGCCCGTTTTGGTTAGAGTGGCATTTTAAAGGAGGCACTCAACAGGGATGAAAAAGGGCACCCATCACATTTTGGTGAAAAGGGGTATTTATGAAATGGTGTAGCTCCCGGCCTTATTAGAAAGGAAAAGGGGCACGTATCCATAAAAATGGAAATTATTAGGTGGAAAGGGGCATTATCGCACCTGAAAAAGGGGCACTGACCAGATATGATAAAGGAAAATGGTTAGTTGAACAAAAAGGGGCACTGATCAGATTTGAATAGGAACATTTATCAGAGGTTAAGGGGCACCGGCTTATCTGAATAAATAGGGACACTTTTCATAGGTGAAAAGGGGCAGTTATGTAAAGAGGAAGGAGCTCCTTTCTAATGGGGCACATATCATAAGGAAAAGAGGCACTTATTAGAAAGGAAAAGGGGCACATGTGAAAAAGGTGCGCTTATCTGAGTTAAAAAGGGGTAGTTATTAAAAGGGGAAGGGGCACTTCTTACATAGGAAAAGGGGCACATGTCAGATTTGAATAGGGCAATTATCAGAAGTGAAGGTGCACTTATTAAAAGTGATAGGGGCACTTCTCATACCAGAAAAGGGGCACTTACTAGAGATTAAAAAGGGCACTTATGAGAAAGTAAAATAGCCACTTATTGCAAAGTAAAATGGGAACTTGTCGAAGGAAAAGGGGCACGTGTCAAAATAAAAGGGGCACTTATCAGAGGTGAGAAGTAAAAGGGGCACTTTTCCTATGTAAAAAGGGGCATTTCTTACATTGTAAAAGGGGCACTTTTTCTATGTAAAAAGGGGCACTTTTGGGGTACTTGAAGAAGTTGGGGGGGGGGCGTTGTGCCCCCTCCCCCGGAGCAACGCCTCTGAATTTGTCACATTAGGGTGATTAAGGAGAAATTACAAAACGATGTTCATACAAAGCTTCGGATAAACATCTCGTACAAAACAGTAGAGAGACAAATCCTTTGCTCATTCTATCTGACAGTAAGATTATGTTATGTCCATTTGCTTTTCTTATGCTATGAGGACTTTGTGTTGAAACACTTTTCAATAATTTTACAATCTAGGACACGCATCTTTATAGTTGTCCCGAAATCAAACGTCAATAGTATATTTTTCGTGCCCTGTTGGAAAACAGAAAATACGTGTCATTTTGTTGAAACATTTTGTCTGACCGTCACCATGCCACCCGCTTATTTTTGTTTATACACTGCCCTGTCCAGCATGTACTCACAATACTCCATCTAACATCAATATTATCACACTATCACCTCTTTTCTCACACACTTTTTCCCTTCTTGATTCGATGACTGAGGGGGCGGAGGAGCAGAAAAAGGATGACGGCGTCGATCATATTATCACTCTCCCTCCTTCTCTTCTTCCAGTTCTCGTTTTCTACTTTTTATCCCCATCTCTGTCTACCCTATCCACCTTCTTTCATTCCTTCTTTGTCAAACTAAATACTTCTTATCAAGTAGCTTCAATGAATTCATAGTTGTAGATCGGACATTTTGTAATAACCGTCGGTTGTATTCCATTCTAGTTTTTAAAAAAACTGCAATTATTGAATTTTCAATAAAATCTTTCGATCAATCAATACCACCTCAACAATCACCACCAAAATTACCATAATTTTGTTTTTCTAAATACCATAACCAACTATCAACATTGCCAGCACCATTACCACTAACAACACCATTATATAACCATCACCACCACCACCACCACTAACAACACCATTATATAACCATCACCATCACCACCACCACCACCACTAACAACACCATTATATAACCATCACCATCACCACCACCACCACCACCACTACCACTTCAAATACCAGTCTTCACCTCATCACTACTTCTGCTTCTAATTATGATCCTCTCTTTGATTCCAACCATAAAATAAGGAACCGATGAACTATAACATTTAATGATAAATGTCGTCACTTTTATTTTTCAACATAAATGAATCCTCCACTTTTTTTACAAGATTTCGCATTATGTACAATTAACATTTCCTCTTGATTTAATGTCAAGAAAGAACAGGGTCATTACCTTATAATTTGATTTAATGTCAAGAAAGAACAGGGTCATTACCTTATAATTTGATTTAATGTCAAGAAAGAACAGGGTCATTACCTTATAATTTGATTTAATGTCAAGAAAGAACAGGGTCATTACCTTATAATTTGATTTAATGTCAAGAAAGAACAGGGTCATTACCTTATAATTTGATTTAATGTCAAGAAAGAACAGGGTCATTACCTTATAATTTGATTTAATGTCAAGAAAGAACAGGGTCATTACCTTATAATTTGATTTAATGTCAAGAAAGAACAGGGTCATTACCTTATAATTTGATTTAATGTCAAGAAAGAACAGGGTCATTACCTTATAATTTGATTTAATGTCAAGAAAGAACAGGGTCATTACCTTATAATTTGATTTAATGTCAAGAAAGAACAGGGTCATTACCTTATAATTTGATTTAATGTCAAGAAAGAACAGGGTCATTACCTTATAATTTGATTTAATGTCAAGAAAGAACAGGGTCATTACCTTATAATTTGATTTAATGTCAAGAAAGAACAGGGTCATTACCTTATAATTTGATTTAATGTCAAGAAAGAACAGGGTCATTACCTTATAATTTGATTTAATGTCAAGAAAGAACAGGGTCATTACCTTATAATTTGATTTAATGTCAAGAAAGAACAGGGTCATTACCTTATAATTTGATTTAATGTCAAGAAAGAACAGGGTCATTACCTTATAATTTGATTTAATGTCAAGAAAGAACAGGGTCATTACCTTATAATTTGATTTAATGTCAAGAAAGAACAGGGTCATTACCTTATAATTTGATTTAATGTCAAGAAAGAACAGGGTCATTACCTTATAATTTGATTTAATGTCAAGAAAGAACAGGGTCATTACCTTATAATTTGATTTAATGTCAAGAAAGAACAGGGTCATTACCTTATAATTTGATTTAATGTCAAGAAAGAACAGGGTCATTACCTTATAATTTGATTTAATGTCAAGAAAGAACAGGGTCATTACCTTATAATTTGATTTAATGTCAAGAAAGAACAGGGTCATTACCTTATAATTTGTTTCCAACCTATTTGCAGGGGACAAACAGGTAACATGAGCTACAGATGCAATTTAAACTTGAAAGACAAAGACCTCAGTTAGTCTATGTTAAGAGCATAATCCTTGTATAGATGGGTAGTAGGATAGATATGGACGCGAGGTGGATTAAAAAAGATTGATTGCACTAACAATTGAATTAAAAGAAAAACCCAACAAACACCATTAAGAAAGTCTGTCACTATAACAAATATGATTAATAATAATAACAATAATAATTGATTCTTATTAAAGATAAAGACCAGTTATGGTCATGCGATTGCATTGTGAAAGAAACATTGTGGAATCGATCAGAAAAGGTTGATCATCTAGCATATAAGTTTTGGTGTGTACTGCAAGGTTCTGGAATCATCAAAATGATAAGAAATTTGGCCCAGTCTTCGTAAAGTAATACAAGCACTGTACACAGAAAGATGTATATGGGACTACGCACATGTGTGCGACACGTGTGTTTATCTCTCACATAACAATAGATAAACTAATTTACCAAATATATCAATTAGTAGGCGGTTTCCCGGCAAAATTGTTATCATCATGTATTAGTCAAAACATATTCTTTCACATGATTGGTAATAGGAGCTCCGATTTCATTTTTTGAAATTGGGGCGTTTCCAATACTGGTCTTTACCGAGTACCTTTAAGCGCTTTTACAGAATACTGATCAGAACGCTGACACAACAAAAACAAAAAATGTATTTGGAACAATAACATTTATCCATATAGCACATGAAGATGATTTCTTACGGCTATGCTCCTTTATTTCAAGCTCTTAGCCCCTTCCCAGTTATCAAACTATTAAAATGACTTTCTTACGTCACTCCCATTTAACCCTATTTAGCCCGGGGGGGGGGGGGGGGGGGGCTTGAGAAGCCCCCCCCCCCCTCGACATTTTTCGCGATAATTTTTTAACGCAAGAAAATCTTGCACTGAAATTTAGTGACTTTTTTCTTTCGAGTCTTGCGCAACTTTTGAAAGAAATTTTTCGAAAATCGGACCTACCATTACAAAGTCACGTGTCCTTTTGTCTTCGCATGTCAGCCCGAAAATCGCTCATTTTTGTGATTTGTGTACAAAACATATGGAAATCTCATTTTTCAAATAAAGAGGTAAAACATTGGTTATTTGGTCTTGTTTAGATTTAAGGTGTTTATTTTGGGGTCAAAATAGTTGAATTATAGTTGGAAATGAAATAAAACAACAAAAACAATAAAATACATATGTAAAAAAAACAAAGAAATACATAAGAAATTATCAAAACAATAGATAACATAAGGAATAACCCTGGTTTTTCAAATTTTTGTGTTGTATTATTATTCCAAATGGTCTAACAAATATATGTAGTGAGAAAGAATGCTTAAATATGAATAATGTCTGATTTATGGGCAAAAATGTGAATTTAAAGAGAAGGTTGAGTACTGGTAAAAAAAAGAAAATTATTTCTCACAGAATCAAACGAAACTTACACTGAATGCTCAAGATTACAAATAAATGACATGTGCCAAACAATTTTAGAAGAAAATGTATACTGGCTGAGTAATGAGCATAGAAAGACAAGGAATCAAGGTAGTACCAACCCCGACACCATGCGTGTTGTCCCATACATAGCTTTCTGTGTATGTGCTTGTTACTTTACCAAGACTCGGTCAAATTTATTATGATTTTGATGACTCCAGAACCTTGCAGTGCACACCGATACTTACATGCTACATGATCAACTGTTTCTGATCCTTTCCACACCTTTTCTTTCACAATGCAATCGCATTACCAGTACTAAAGTTTATCTTTAATGACCTTATTTGCATAAATTACCATAAATATGCAAATGAGTGAATTTTTCAAAAAAAATTGAAATTATCATAGTATTCTATACACTTCACTTGACATGTATGCAAATTTTCGCGGCGATCGGGCGTTTCACGGCCGAGATCATAGGGGGGGGGGGGGGGGGGGCCTGAGAAGCCCCCCCCCCCCCCCCCCCCCGGGCTATGCAGTTTCAAAATAGCCCGGGCTAAATAGGGTTAATGCAAGATCTGTGTTGCAACTTGACTCTTTCTCATTACATTCCTGAAATACCAAAACAAAAGAGCTGTGAACAAGGAGATAAACAGCCTATATCACAAGATCCATACACATTACAGAATCGTAGTGACAGGTCCTAACAAGCATGAGCACAGGGGCTTCTTCATTAATCTCAATATTGAGCAAAAGCTGGAAGATTTGACCAGCTGTGAAGGTTGCTATTCCAGCCATTATACAGGCAGTGGGAAAAGATGTGAATAAATACAGCAAAAGAACACACAAATCCTCCTATTCATTGTGTGTGACAGATTGATCAATGATGATGTAAAGCAATCTATAAAGAGGAATGATCTGAGAATCAGCATTCTAGAGTCTGAAACCAGATGGATGTGAAACTGAGAAGCAGCCTGCTATGGGATAGATTAAAGGTTTGGTGTTTTTTTTATCTTGAATAAATTTAAACATGAAATTGACTTGGAAAGAAAGCAGAGGACGTTAATCCCAAGACTAATGTCCAATATGTTACGAGGAGGAAAGGAATGCCTTGTACAATGGTAGGTTAACAAGAACATCTCCAAATTAAATTGTTTTACCATGTAAGCCACACCTGTGAAGATACCTCTAACTCACACACATGCCAATGAGGACAGTGTGGCAAGAACACAAGAAGATATCTAGGTATCACAGTTCTGACAAGACTCATTAAACATGTTTGTGAAAACATTTACATCAAATGAAAAATGAAATGAAATGAATTGAACATTTGGCAACATTGCATGCAAAATGATTAGGATCAAGATGATCTCATCAATTGATGGATTGTTTGATATCTGGTCTGATGATATCGAAACAAAGAGTTCAATTTTCTGGAATACTTTGTCATTATCATACCAGTTTGTAATGATAGATGTTTGGGGTCACATTTGTATATATTGTCTGCAGCAGGGAGTCTGTAGGCATGTAACTCTAGGAGAGCTGAAATAAGACCGGGCCCTGGACAAGAATATCTGGCTATGAATTGTAAAAGCCTGACATCATATGATGTATTGCTACAGTTCTAGATGAAATTCAAATACAAGAGCATCAATTTTTATTCTGCCTAAGAAAGTCTAGGCCCATGAAGAAAGTGACAAATTAATAGTTTTAAAAAACACATACCATTCCTGATGGCATAAATACTTTTTAAGATTGGCTATTCATGAAAAATAGTTGATTCATCTGTAGAGGACCTGAATTATCACTTTAAATCTTGACTTTTTAACTGCACTCTCCACCCCATGGATAAATCAGCTGACCTCTGACAAGCTTGCTACACATCAGTGCTAGAGAAAGCTTCTTTGGTTTGAGAGTAACAGGCAGGCTATGGCCGACTTGAAGGGCTTCTTGCAAAGTCATCAGCTGCATCTATATAGCAAAAGGAAAACACAGGTTATACAAGTTTTAACATGCACATAATGGCTTTCATCTTCTGCAAGGCAAAAGGGTGCAAACTCAATTGTAGGCAATTATTCTAAATTGATAATTGCTTAAGAGTTCAAATTTACTATTATTCAATTCTCTGAGCAGCAGAAATGGGTTACCTGAAGAGAAAGAGAAGTTGGTTGCCATGGCAATACTGGTAGCACTTGAAAGTGTACTTCCTGGTTGAGCATGTTTGATCCAGCGAGCCATAGCAACAGAGAGAACCATGGGAAGGTATGGAGTAGCTCCCTCAGGAGGGTCAGTAGACTTTGGATCAAGAGGATCAATAGACGAAGCTAAACGCAAAACATCAAAACAAGAAAAGCTTTGTTACTCTGCTATTCCACATGATGTATCATTACATTCTCACCTTTTATGACAAAGATGATACCCAGCATCATTTAGTAGAACTGAATACTGTTGACATATGAAAATTAATACTGAATAGAGTAGTGTTTGAGGTGTGAAAGGTACCATGTCCAATTTGCAGGCCCCAAAAATGAAAAGGTTAAATTCCAACGGCATTTTAAAGATAATATTAATTTGGAACTTCCCTCAAAACGAATGCTAATGTACCCTTTACAACTCATTTTATGTATGTTATTACCAAAGGAAAATAGAAGTCAGTCAGTCACCCGATAATTTTATAATTTCTCATTGAGCACTATTCTTCAGAATTTTTCTCTTACCACAGTGAAGACAACGTAGAACAGAGCTGTGGTTGGCAACATGAAGAAGAGCATCGTAAAGAGAAGAGTCCCCATAAACAATTGATCAACATCATAAGAACATGAGTCTACCCTCTGACGAAGAACGTTCCATTTCTTGCCTTGGAAGAGACGAGCCAGGGAAAGCAATCCTGATATCTGAAGACTGTAGATTCTGAATGGGAGGATATTTTGTAAAATTTTGTTTGGGAGACTTTGAGATATAAATAATTATATGACTTATAAAGAATTGCAACTGATTATATTCAAACTACAGCGAATTAAAAATGTTGCGGCCAGACTTGCCACAGGTCCAACCAAGCTCTGTCAGAGGAAACCTATCCTTCATCAATTCTCGCTACCCTAAATAGGTACGAAAATCTCGAAATTCGCGAGACGAGGTAATTTTCACTCTCTCGGGTCGTCACTACAACTTCCGGTATAGAGTCCCATCCCGCTGGCGCTAGCGCCTGTGTTCGCTGTGCAGAGTTTTCACGCACGCTAAAATCGATGCCAATCAGTGTAATTGGTACAGATTATAATATGCAATGGAAAGCTTCGGGCAGAATTAGTGACTTTAGCACAAAAGGCCGTTAAACTCTACCGTGAAAGAGAGGGTTGTGATCACGAACGCCTGCACAGGAAGCTGTAATGTCGAAAAGCTATCCCATAATGCAATGCGGATTTCAGGATTTTCCCCGGATCTCGGCAGAATCGCTATTTGGGGTAGCGAGAATTGAACTGGCTACCCATCAGGTCCAGGATTCAATACAAATACTTCTTCTCAACTTTAACTTTAATTTGTAGGTTAACATTACTTTAATTTTGTTTTTGTTAAGCGCTTAGAAACTTTGTATTAAGCGCTATTATTATTATTATTAACAGATATATAGAGAAGGTCAGATCTTACCTTGCAGCATAGACGTAGAAACAGTAGATATGAAAAGTGAGAGCAGATAACAGGTCTGAAGCCAGCGCTAGTTGAACAGAGAACCCAAGGACCCCTGCTCCTGCTACAAACCAAAGCAATGAAGTCATGATGGGAAGCAGTACACTTAGATAACCTGGAAGATAATTAGAGGCACAAAACAAATAAGTAATCTGTGGAATATATTAAAGTATATATAAAAGTTAAATATATAAAAGTTAAATTCAAGTGGACGTTGGTCATTGGAGGTTTTCACACTCGATATTGGTGTTTGGTATTAGTCTTTATTTTATCTGTGGAAAGTAAAACTTGTTGACATATCTGAGGAAAACAAATACTTGATTCATCACACAATTTGAAGACGCATGAGAAATAAAACTTAACAATATGGAGGATATTTTTCTACCCCTCTGTCTCGCGGCAACTCCTTCAAATGATGATAAAAAGTGAAATTTAAGTGGACGTTGGTCATGGGGTGATTTCACACTCGATATTGGTGTTTGGCATTAGTCTTTATTTTGGCGCAAAAATCATGAACTAACACTAACAAAACATTATTCAAATTTAGGTGTTGACCTCTGATTTTCTGACATAGTTCCGGTCATTGATGATCATTTATGTCAAATGTCAACTGCCAAACCATGATAGGCAATCAGTGTTTAATTCATGTTCACATTCCATTAGACTGACACTAAACCCCTACAGACAAAGAAACATTTATTTCATGGTCAGTGTTGGTGTTTGTGGGTAAAAAAAATAGTAAGAACGATTATTTCAAACAACCATTAGTTTTAAGTTTTTATAGATTTGAAGGAAATTAGGCTTAACATAAATCTAGGCTAACATTTGAAAAACTTTTGGCTTTTCAAAGAGGCACAGAGTAGGCCTACCTAGGAAATACTCATTTTCACAGATAGATTTGATAAATGTGACTTTAGATTTTCTGTAGAAAAAGACCTAGCAAGTCTACATCATTATTTATGATGAAATCTAAATCAACATTTACAAAGCAAAAGACAGGAAACTAAATGACTACTCTAAGCCAATGTGTGAAATTTGGCTCTTTGCAGTAGATGAGATGTGCTGCACTCTCTGATCCGGCAGTAGCTACCCTAGTATTTACCGTCCAGAAGTGAAATCTAAACCTACCAGTACTGGGGGGTGTTTCATAAAGCTGTTCGTAAAGTGCCAGATAGGATGCCCAAAGTTTTTCCTGATGTTTTCACCAAATGTGACTATATTTTCAATAACCTCAATTAAATTATGGCAAAAAATATATTTTGTATTAAAAATGTTTGTTATAAATGATAAGAATGTTAATCTACATCTGCACAGTTCAACTTTAGTTGATGCAGTTAAAAAATGATTGAGCATCCCATTTGGCTTTTCATTTATAAGTCATTCGTAAAGTCATGCGTAACTTTACAAACAGTTTTATGAAACACCCCCCTGTTCCACTAGAGAGTATCCATTTGCAAGAGGTTTCTTACAGCACTCTAGTCTCAATCAAAGACAGATTGTTAACAATGGAATGCTCATATAATCCAATGAGATCTACAGTTAAAACATTATGAATTATTAACAAAGTATTAGTGTTACGATAACAACTTCTTAATCTGAACAGTGATGTTAAATAGAAATCTATAGAATTTTAATCTCTAAACTCAAACACCTTACCTGAGGGTCAAATTATGCCTAGAAACACATACAAACCTTGATGCTTTTTAAAGTCTCTATGTATTTTCAACGTTGATTTAATATTTCTCATCAAAAGTAAGAAAGGTTTACTCACCAATCCATAGGTAGACATGATAGAGGAAGAAGTTTCCCAAGAAATGAGCCAAGAATGTGTTGAGTTTTAGACCAGCCGGTGCACCCATCAACCAGTGTAACAGATGCTGAAGACCAATACCTGTTTGCTGATCAACAAACAATCAATAATTCCTTACATGTAAATGAATGAAAACATTATAACTATCACATGCCTGGCTGCCTCTTGCTCATTCTTATTTCACCCCCCCCCCCACCCCAACCCCCTCCCATCATTTTCACAAGACCAGATGGCATCTTCAATACACTATTCTTCTCATGCTTTGATTCCCACTTTTTTGACAAATTTACAATCAAAGATAGCCTTAAACGACACACATGCACTACATTCAAACACCTTTTCATGGCATTGAAAAAGACCATTTCTCTAACATACCTTGTTAAGCCCATGGTGAGACTTCCCAGCTCATCGTGCACTATGCATTTATCTTTATTAGTATTATTACTATCATTATCATTATTATTTATGTGTACAAGCTCTGCTTTTTGTTACATGCTTCCTTTTTCTATTTTGATCATTGTAAATTAACATAATTTTGCACCGACTTGTGATACTTGAATGATTGTGTAAAAAAACAGATTTGGGGAATCAATTATTTTTGCAGGGGGCAAGCTGCTTACTACAATATACTTACATCAGCCCTATCTTTGACAATGTCTGCCAATAGGACGGGTAGATCGGCACTGTACATCCATATCAACAATAAAACACCAAGTACAAGATCCACCATCACAGTAGAAAATGAATTCCCTATCCTGAAAGAAATTAATTGAATTTTATATTGCAATGAATCTAAAATAATATAAAATGAGTAAATCACCTGTCAACATACACTCAAATACCTTTAAAAAACCCATTCCTGTACAGGGGATTTTGCATGTACACATGTATGTAGAATTGTAGATGATAAAGATCTTAGGTTTGAATCCAGTCCAGGAGTATGACTAGCGAACCCTGCATTGTGCGTTAACACGCCCTCCTAATTCATAGATGCAGAGTAGGTTACAATGGATAACACTGTCCTTCTGATAGGATAGAGTCACTACCTTTGCCCACTGCATTATTTTTATAAGAGTTTGGGGAAACCCTAGTGGTCCACCTGCATATTCCAATCAGTTATACCAGTATGAAAGACCCAAGGGTCACAGCGATTCAGTTTGCTTTTGCCCTCCTGGGCACAGGTAACACCAAATATAACTACTGCTACTGCTGCTACTACTACTACTACTACTACTAACAAAAACCAGACACTTTAACTATGACCTCTTTCTAATAATACTGTACCCTAGCTTAATCTCATCTGCCGTAAAGTTCTTAAAGATTTAAGTTCTTATAAATGTAATCTATCCATCACATCCGGATAAACAGAGATGAATATTCATTAATACCCTTGATCTCATAGATATAGACATATAACTCTATATCAATTCAAAAATATAAATATTCTATTATTCTATCTGGAAAGAAAATATATTATAAAGAAATCCCAATTCTATGAATGATAAAAAAAATCTAAAATGTTCCTCATAACTTAGGTAATGTGGAGAATATTGCAGAAATCCCTTTGCTCCACAATTTTCTCTGGGCTTTACTAAACAAGTATTTACTGTGTTTTGCAGGTCTAGGAAAAAGGGTCCAGAGTTTAAGTTTCTTATTACGACGAGTGTTAGAAATTGAGCTGAGAGCAATTGTTGACTGAGCAGTCATATACAGTGCATTCATTGTAATACTACAATCTAAGCTGACATGAGATTCTTACCTGATGAAATGATCGTTTGATCTTATACCCTCTTGGGATAATCCTTGTTTCCCATCATCCTTCTCCTTTCTCATAAACTCACAGAACTGATGTGATTTGTTAGCAAGATGAGATCCAGTCGTTGGGAATGTGAAGAACTCGTACAGTCGGTCATTCTGACAGAATCTATGATTATGCAAAATAGTTAATAGTACATGACATTGTAGTATTGTACATGTAGATGGCTCAACAATTCACATTTATTTCAGGAATAGTTTTTATACTGAAGAACAGACTGAAATGCAATGTCATTTACATCATACATGTATATAATAATAATAATAATAATAATAGCCTAATAGTCCACTCCAAATTTTATTAAACCGAAAAGGAAATTCTTTTTGCCCAATTGATCGTGAGCCCGGCAGCCACTGAGCAGTGCCAGATCGACGTTGCTCTATCCCTTATTGTTGAACGCCAAACAAGGTAGCAACAACTGCCATCTTTTAACGTCTTTTGGTATGACGCGGCCGGGGTTCGAACCCACGACCTCCCGGTTGTGAGGCGGACGCTCTACTGACTGAGCCAAAACTTGGGTTATATTCATGAGAAATAAAATGAGTTCTTTTGTTAACAATAATTGGAACATGGTTTACTTTTTAAACTTTCCTCTGTGTGCAGTTTACCCTTAAAGTGTACCAATCAGCTCAACTGAAGTATAGGTAGAATGTAAAATAACAACATAAACAAACGTTATCTGCCATTCTATATGGAAAATAGAGGACAAAATAAATCCCTGTGTACCGTATAGGGCTCACACAAAACTTTAGTCCAACTGGTGCCCCATTCTAGATATGAGTGCATTTAAACTAAAAAATCTCTATGTAGAAGAAATATTTGAAGGTCATAGGTTGACTAGAGTATAGCAAGCTGAACCCCATTACATCAAGTGCATCAGGCCAGGTGATTGCTACATTTGAATACCAAGTTGCCTTGAGTGAGAGCAGAAAATAAGAAAAATATCAATTTAAAATGAAATTAAACAAAATATTAATTTGAAACATGTCTGTGTTCACACTTACCTTGTTTTCTTGATGTTGTCCAAACAGTAAAACAGAGATCTTGTGATGAAGACAGGTAAGATACAGCAAAGTCCATACAGTTGACTGCATAATGGGAATCCTTTACTCCTGGAATCTGTTCTTAAACATGACATGGGCATACTCTGAGATGCAAAGAGGGAGTGTGAAGTTCTACAAAATTGCTGGACTGCTGAGAATAAGAAATCCACTGCTTCACATTGATGAGTGGTGGATTTCTGACGTTCTTCAAGCAAAGATAGGGTAGGTTCATAAGCAGCACTCTTTTCACCTGGATTGCCATTATCTAAACAGATATATTGGGCATTTATTACATGAAAATCATTAAACAGTATGAGAAGGAGTCTGGTATCCCCAGTATCAGCCGAGTGTTGCCATGGTGATTGGATGATCTTGCATGCTGGGATCTCATTGTGATGTCTTTGCTCCATTTCAATGATATAGTTGCTGTTCCAGCTGTTCCTGTCTGATGATTGTCTCAAGTCTCTGCATATATTTGTGTAAGTACCAATGACGGGGATGCCAAATTCTAGCTTGGGAACATCCTCTTCTTTTGATGTGTGTATGATAGCGAGAATGCATATGGACCTTTTGGCTGGGTGTATAGTTCCAAGGCAAAGCCCACTTCCTGCATTCAACAGACATTCAGGAAAGAAGACTTTTAGCACTTCCGTCTTCTCCATTTTGCTATTCAATCTAAAATCCCTAAAACATTGAGTAGACAGTCCTTTTCCATCATACAATGCAGGCTCTGCAATCATAACAAGAAAGTTAGTCATGCACAGTAACTTTTAAGAATTTAAATTGTAAGTCTACTGTCAAACTTGCTGATCGGCCACATCGGCATGATTGTGTGCATTTGTGTATTGACTATTCATGTGTGTAAATGCTGCCTTTTAACATGTAGTGCAGTGCTATACACTTTAGGTCAATACCCATTAGCATTGACTCTCTATGCTTTGCTGGAGTGACTTAAGTGACAAATGATGACACCTAAATAGCAGTAAAACTTACCAATATGAAGACACCCAACTAGTACGAGAAGGAAGAAAATGAAATTGAACTGGAAGCCCGACTGCTGAGAACACAGCATTCTTCCAGAATCTCGGGTAAAGGTAAAGGTAAAGGTAAATACAATTTGTCCAACTTACCAATGTTACTTTGTTCTAAAGAATAATTTGAAAATTCAAATAGCGAGTCTACTGTCAAACTTGTCGATCATCCATTACTTTGATTCAAGATGGCTGACGAAAGTCACAGTCTGAAGACAGTCAAGTGGAAGAGATAATAACACCTTTTTTAAGAACATTGCATATGCAGAGGTCCCTCTCGTGTTGTCTGCTTCACCAGACGCGCGGAGGTCAACCATCCCGCATATCGTATTTGAATATTCATAAGCCGCCATTTTGATTTCTGTTGGTCAGAAGGCTTAACGTGGATCATCGAGAAGCAGCCAAAAGCTTGGTAAGTCCCTTTATTTCATTTTCCCCCTCAATTTTTTGGGGAGGGTACAAAAGGAACTCTTACCGACAGTCATGATATCTAGAAAATTACTGCAATCAAGGAGAAATGATGCATTTCTCCTCAAGTTTGTGGGAGTGGCCTAATGACTAATATCTAGCCGTGATATCTTCCCCACATAGCCTATACTTCCTACGGTCATACCGTCTGTGTATGGGGAATGACGACAAATGTCAGTTTATTAAAGAATGACCCATACCAGATGGTCATTTCTGTCCAAGACTAAAAGAGTCAACGATAATGCGTATTGACCTCAGGCTCTAGCACTGCACTGCGTGTTAATATAATAGGCAGCATTTGAATACATGAATAGTCAATACACTCATATTAACACACAGATGCACACAATCATCCCGATGCGGCTGATCGGCAAGTTTGACAGCAGGACAGTCACTCACAGTGGACTCACAATTTGAATTTTTTATTCTTTCTAACATCGGAAATTTAAAAAATTGTATTTTACTGCTAGGTCTAGATCTAGACTATAGTCTCTAGACCTATTTTATTTAGGTGTCATCAATCGTCACTTGAGTAAAGTACCAATTTTTAGTGAAATCAGTTGAGTTTTGTACAGTGGTGTTTGAAATGTTAAGAATCAATAGCACAGCTTTTAATACACAGCCAGGATAGAATCCGGGCCGGGCTAACTCAGAGTCGGACCAAAGACAACTCGGCGATCAGCCCAGCTGCAAAAACGGTCAGTTTTTGTCATTCTATTTTCTACCCTAACCCTAATTCTAACCCTAACCCTAAACCTGCCAAATCTGACCGTTTTTGCAGCTTGGCCGAGTTGTCTTTGGTCCGAGTTAGCCTAACTCTCCATGGTAGTAATGCACGTATGTGTGGGTGAATACAGGTGAATGCACGTTTCGTGAAAACAAAAATATCGGTATGTGGGACAACAGTAAGTAGTAACAAATATTCACCCACATTTAATGGTCTAAGTTATCAATAAAACAATTTTAAACGGAATTACAATAATTTCAATGGGATTGCATCGTCCATGTTAACATTCGGGACAGAAAAAAGACCGAATAAACATATTACGTACCAATTTGGTCGCTATAGCACCATTTAGGTAGTAAAAAGACAAATTCCGCGTGCGCAGTCGATGTCGATCTACGGAACGCTAAAGGAATCTTACTCGCAGATTTTTTATTTGCTTTTTGCGTCAAAGATCAACGTCATGCCTAGCCTTTAAACAAGGCCACTTGTCTGATAGACGCCGAGCGACTAAAACGAGACTAATCGCGAAAACCCAAGTGAACGCGAGAGCGAGGAGCCCATCCTAGTGGCCTTTATCAATCTGATTTGGATTTCTTATGTTAACCATTGTTTCCGACTGGAATTCGCTCCAGAAAATGGAGCGTTCAATCAGCGAACGTATCCTCGCACGACGTCAGCATATCCATCACACACACACACAGTAAACTCTACGTAGTGCGAACATGGACCTACATGCTATGAACTATTACGTACGTGCTAAGACCACTGACCTCTACATGGAACGAATCACGAACGAAGCCAACTGGGAGATCGCCGTCCGATTGGTCAATAAATCCAAAGTAGGCGTATTGGCATGCTAATAATGTATCTATGAATAATTCATGCGGAGCAGTGAAACCCACTTTCCAAAAGGCCTCGTGACGTTCCGTCACTCGGTCGCGCGTTCACTCCGGGTATCTAGACTCATCTCAGCCGCTTAGAGTCACGAGGCCTTGTCAAAAGGCTACGTCATGCCTTGTATGTATTCTACGTATGTAAAGACGATATATCGGTACGATACGATACTTTGTAGCAGACAAAGTGCGTTAGACACATAGAGATATATACTTAATAAGATGTCTAACCATAGAGATATATAAGTAGTATATATCTCTATCATCGGCACGCGCACGGCCAAGGAACGGATCGTGCGTGCGAGCGAGCTAGCGAGCTAACGGAGCAGCGCGATGCTAGTCTGCAGGCACAGACCCTGGTCAGTCGTAAAAGTGAGTCTGCACTATAAGACTACTATAGGCCATGTACTGTAGCTGCTCCTATATTGACACAACCAGTAGGTAGCTGGGCTAGACTTCTCTCAAGGCACAATGATTTTTTTGATGAAGTGTCAAATTAGGGTCTGTGCCTGCAGACTAGCGCGATGCATTGTGATACAGGGGCGGATCTAGCCTATAATCTAGGCGGAGTGCCGAGCTTTTTTCTTTGCTGCTAGACTAACCTTAAGCAGAACGTCTGATACGGCGAGACTACGAACCGTGAGCCGCGCACCGCCTATAATCACTGGTCTATAGCTGAGAGTTTTTTTCGTACGAAAAACTGCCACGGATTCATGGTCGATAATAAAAAAAACAACGACTAAAGCTAGACCAGTGATTATAGGCGGTGATGAGCCGCTTGCGCATATTTTTTTTACACAACTGTTTAGCCATTTTCGGGAAAAAATTCCAAGAAGTGCTCTGGTGAAAGAGTCTAGGTCGTCAGCGCACTGTGTGCAAGCACGTACACCCAGGGAAGGGAAGATGACAGAAAGGGGAAAACAAGGATAGTGGAGAGGATATGGAGAAGGAAAAACAATGAAATACATAAGGAAAGAGAAGAGGATAAGTCAAAGGAAGAACATAGAAATACATAATTGAAGAGCTAAGAGGATCATGGATCTACACTTAGGAAAAACAGGGAAATACATAAAGAAGGAGAAAGATTGATTGATTGATTTTTATTCGACAAGCTTCCAACATACAACAATATACAATAATAACAGATCAAAAATAAGTCAGCTTGAACAGGATAACCCACGAAAGCTCGAGAGCTTATTTCCAGTGGGGTCCCTTAGGGAATCTATCATATTAAAACAAAGAAATAGATGCATGACGAAGGTAAAAAGGATAGATTGAAGGAGAAACAAAGAAATACATAAAACAAAAGAGAAGAGGTTAGAATAAAAGAGAACAAAAGAAATACATAACGAATGAGAACTGGGGGATAGATTGAAGAAAAAACAAAGAAAATTAACGAAGGAGAAAAAGGATAGATTGAAGATAAAAAAAAAGATATATACATGACAAAAGAGAAGAGGATAGATTGAAGGAGAACACAAAAATACATAATGAAAGAGCAGAGAGGATAGATATAACCCGAAACAAATAATGAGTATATATGTTGTACAATTCCAGCAATCCAACAAAACTGCTAAGGGTAATGCTAGACTCTATCTCTAGTCGTTTGTACAGCATATTTGACTGAAGTGGCTAAACAGTTGTGTAAAAAAAATATGCGCGGTTCGCGCTTCGCGACTCACGGTTCGTAGTCTCGCCGTATCAGACGTTCTGCTTAGGGTTAGTCTAGCAGCAAAGAAAAAAGCTCGGCACTCCCCTAGATTATAGGCTAGGGCGGATCAAGCTTTTTGCTAAGGGTGGGGGGGGGGGGGAGGAGGGTTGGCCCAATGACGATGCATCGTCCACGAGCCGCGCCGTTTTTTTGTTGCTAGTTTGGAGCCTGCAATGACGTTTTCCTGGCATCTA
Organism: Strongylocentrotus droebachiensis; assembly: GCA_035222895.1. Classification (NCBI taxonomy): domain Eukaryota; kingdom Metazoa; phylum Echinodermata; class Echinoidea; order Camarodonta; family Strongylocentrotidae; genus Strongylocentrotus; species Strongylocentrotus droebachiensis. The sequence goes on from JAVYIG010007595.1 coordinate 46,081, forward strand.
CTAATGATGACCACAAAAAGTCTGGACACATGATGGCGTTTTTGTATGCACATCACCATAGCCATAATACACAGAGTTTGGCCAACTTGGTTTCACTGGGTCACAACATGGCGTATATTATTTTGTTTTGTGCTTGCTCAACAAAGCAGTAGTCGCCATGTTGTGTCCAACTCGAACCGGGTTGGCCTAACTCTCCTAATCAATGGCACTGCATATATATCACCTTTTCACTTGGCAGGCTAGCCCAGGGGGGGGGGGGGGGGTAACCCCCCTAGACCCCGTAGATCCGCCTCTGTGATAGCCTACATTCAGTACCTTCCGAAATTGAAGTTACAGGTTTTCTTAAAGGGGAAGTCTACCATGATATTAAGTTGGTTTTAGTAGAAGTATATGACAATCATGGGAGTGAAAGTTTGAGCAAAAACCGATTAAAAATGAGAAAGTTATGAATATTTGAAGGTGCAATAATACAAAACAAATTGGCAACTCTGTGACCTATCTTGCGGGATCCCCTCCCATTTGCCCTATACTAAAATACTTTTTTTTGGTACCTATCAGAAAGTTTTCAATCATACAATCACCCCTAAATATAATTTTTATTTTTGTTTATTATACAACCCCTGTATTGAACAGATCTATTCCGTCATCAGTAACTTAGAAAGTTTATGACATTTTCTGTACAGAGCAAATTGGAGAAGAGCTCACAGCACTGACCTCTACCCTATACGTTAAAGTGTTGCCAATTTGTGTTCCACTGATGACAACTTAAAAAATCTTAACTTTCCTAGACTTCCCCTTTAATATACGATGATTACAGAGCGTTTTAGTTGACAACCACACTTAGTAACGTTTTATGAGTATGGGCCTTGTGTTTCCGTCGAGAAAAGGGGAGGGGAAAATGAAAGGGAAAGGGGGTAGAAAAAAAAGGAAAAGAAAAAAAGAGAAAAGAAAGCAAAGAGAAGAAAAGAAGGAAGAAAGAGCAAAAAAAAAAGAGGAAGGAGAGGAAAAATAGAAAAATAAAAGAATAGAAAAGAAAAGAAAAGAAAGGAAAAGAAAGAAAAACTAGGATAAAAGGAGCACATCGACGTATTACTCTGGTGGAACCTGCTTGTGGGATGGGGGGGGGGGGGGGAAGGGGGGGGGGGTACTCAGATTTGGTTTTGATGGGGGTGTGCCGCTGAGGCCTCGAAATCCGTATACCACTTTTCAAGGGTCACTTTGGCGGATTTTGTCTCGAAATAAAGCCCAATTTTTCAAATTTTCGGGTGTTTGCAAATTTTTGAAAAAAGGGGGAAAGTAGTCATCTCATCACAGAAATATTTTCTATCGTCGAGGAATTTTTTGTTTTTTTTACAAGCAGCAGCCTACAAAGTAGCCTCTTGTCGATGGCCCTCGTCTTGTTGGAGTCCGTAAAGCCAGAGAAACCGAGCGCTCGCGCTCGGTTTTTCTGGCTCGCTTCGCTCGCCCGCCAGAATTTACAGACTCCAACAACGCGAGGGCCACCGACAAGAGGCTACCTACAAAGAGGCATGCTGTGTTTGTAAGTGTTTGGAAGGGATCGCCAATGATTTACAACTGCGGAACCAACACGTTGGAAAGCGAGAGCTGAATCCATTACAAGCAATTTAGTCTTCTATTATGGTTTCATTGGTGCGCTGAAAGAAATCATCTCTTTCTGATTCGTACGTTATAGAAATTCTACAAATTCATCATTATTTTCCTCTTCTTCCTTCTCCTCTTTTTCTTCTTCTCCTTCTTCTTTTTCTTCTTGTACTTAATATCATTTCTATCATCAGTTTAATGTTGTTATTATTATTATTATCTTTAATAAGTAGTTCTTTTAATTTTCTTATCTGTCTGTAAATATTACTATTTTAACTTATTAATTTTATACATGTCTGTAAGGGACCCCACTGGAATCTGGAAAAAAGCTCTCGAGCTTTCGTGAGTTATCCTGTTCAAGCTGACTTATTTTTGATCTGTTATTATTGTATATTGTTGTATGTTGGAAGCTTGTCGAATAAAAATCAATCAATCAATCAATCAGCCGCTCAGGCATATGGTCTTTTGAAGAAGGTTGTTTGTCAAGATGTTATTGTGGCCATCATCATGTTTATGCATGATGAAGATCATGTCCAAGACTATTAATTTTGTTGTTGTGCTCAGCGAGGAGAGAGGAGGGAAATTTAAGTGCCTAAAACTCAACACCCACCTCCCCCCCCCTCCCCCCCTTGAGCACACATACACATACACAAACATTACTCCTTTTTTTTGCCAGGGGAGGGGGTCCGGCCCCCGGAACCCCCCCCCTCCCCTCCAGGGTAAGAGGACACTTTTTTTTTTTTTCAAGTTGGTCTCGAAATTTGAACATTTGAAATTTTTCTTCGTGGGGTGGGGGTGGGGGGGGGGGGGGGGGGTAAGGTCACCTTTTTTTAGGTCAGCCATGGGCATAATTTAAAAAACAAACATATGAACAAATTTTGGGCATCTGCTCACGCGGTCTCGCTCCGCGGTCTACAACACGTGAAATCGCCTTTGAAAATGCGCTAAGTGTGCAAAGAAATGCTCCTACGAGGTAAACAAACTTTGATTACACACCATCTCGGGTGGAAATCACATATTCAAATACTGTTCTTTCCACTGATACCAATTTCGAACTGATTTGAATACTGGAAAATAGGGCCTTTTCGTCTTCAAAAATGGACAACAATCATTCAATTTGTGATTTCTCTATGGAGGTCACAGGAAAATTCGCTTTTTTCACTGGGGTTGTGTACTTCAAGGAGCTAATGCTCGTAACTGCGACTTGTTATTGGGCCATCTCGGGTGCCAAAACATAGGGTATATAATCCTGTGCCGTCTGATGTAAAACATAATTTGATTGGTTGTCGAGAAATTAGGGCCAATTTCAATCCAATGAAAAGAAGCTTTCTGAAATGTACGCTTCGACCTCCGTAATTTATGCATTGTGCGTAAGCGAAGTTTTTACACAGCGGACAATGAGGCTTACACACCGTGCTCGCAGCCGTGCGTATTTCGACCACCAAATTTGACTCAGCTCCGCGGCGATGGAAAAGACACATTTTATGTTGATTTCAGCAATTTACTGAAGGGAATTTAGATATTATTGACGATATTTTACAAAAAAGGTGTGTAGGGATTAGATTATATCTCTCACGAGACACTGAATTATTTAGTTTTCCTGAAATTTAGCAAATTAGTGGCACTCTGAACTCGCTTTATGAGCAGATCTAAATATTCATGGTCGATCTGCTAGTGAAGGAATCGCGTATTCATATTGCAGGGTGATCCCGCCTATCTTAGACGGAGGGATGACAATGGACTTATGAATTGTGATGTGCATCTGCATCTACTAGACTAACATATAGAATTTCCTGATTTGTTTTCTTCTTTTTTCGGGAGAAGAAGAGGGAAGAGAGAGAGAGACAGAGAGAGAGAGTTGACAAGTCATGCTCGCACAGCGGTGTTGACATTCACACTCTCACCAGTTTTCTACGATAAACCCCTATTTCATAAAAATCGACGAGTCCGGTACCTTGGTGTTACGCTCTAGTGCACTCGAACGTTCGTCGTCTGAGTGGGATGTACACAAAATGCCTCATTGATCTTTTGGCCGAATGTGGGTCAAATTTGTTCATATGAAAACAAAGGGGGGGGGGGGGGGGGTTTAGGGGGGTTTACACACACATACAAATATCAAATGCGGGGTTCAACCACCCCCCCCCCCCCCCTGCGTACGCGCCTGATCTGACATGACATCCTGCCTGCTGATTAGAGCGGAGCAAGAAGAAGAAGATAATGATTATAATAATTATAATGATACTTTTATTGAACTATATGGAAGCCTCGATCATCACCTAGCTGATACAGCGTACGTTGTCCTGGGGGCGGGTAGTGCTCGGGCACTATTTTTTCAGTGCCCCCGAAAATTTGAAAGTTGCACGGAAAATTACAAGGAGGGGGGAGGGGGGGGGGAGCGATTTTCAAATTCGGGGGCAAAAAAAAGAACAGTGCTCACTACCCACCCTCCTTGAGCACCAGGGGAGGGGGCGCGTCTTCAGCTTTTTTAATACAAATATAACGTTGGGCCCTGTAATTATTGTTTGGCCTTACTCAGCAATAATTGCCAGGTACCCGTACCCAGAGTGGCAAATGTGGAGGAAAAAGTGCCCGGCACGCAGATCCCCTGCATCCGCATCCTGCGGATTGAGAGTCAAGTTAATTTTGCGAAATTATAGCAAAGAAGTACGTGTAGCTTAATTATTATAGCTGTTGAAAAATGAACATTGTAATCATTTATGACTTGTTATATAGCAAGTCTTATTTGGATGACATTGAGCTCGCAATGCTCACATGAGCCGATTAAAAGGGTGTTAAAGTAGGCGTGTGCTACATTGGTCATCATTCGCGTTTATCGGCATCCGCCCCACAGGAAGTTGAGCAGTGGCCTTCGTTTGTATTTTAAGAATAGGTATACAATTTAACAATCGAGAACACAATTTTGATTAAAAAATAATATGGACAAATATAAAGATTTTATAATAATATTTTGCTCTAAACAATAATATATAAACTTAATGTATCTATTTTTGTAGGTAATTTGACATTTTACATACCAATATTGAAGGCAATCATTAAATTCGTTGCGTTGCCAATTTTATTTTCAGTGGTTGAAAACATGGCTGATGAATTGAGTTTCGGTGAGTGTTTCAGACCACTTGTTTCCCTTTTGTGCTCGTGAATTGTTAAGGTTATGGTTGAAAGATTAACTTGGACCATGAAGGAGAATTTGAAGAGCTTTAAATCTATGCTTGTCCATGTTGTTGTTCTTTTTAATGATATGTCTTTGCTTGTATTTTCAGGGTCCGTGCCTCCGTACTACCGTGAAGTCTACGACATTGTTTGTCCTGAACAAGATCGAATTGATCGAGATTTGTTCGTCAAAATACTCATCAAGTCGAGCTTACCCAAGCAAGCCCTTAGCACGGTAAGGTCCTTCGTCATTTATACGATTTAAAGTAGCGTGTAACATGTCTGTGTGTAGAGGATGATAAGCTTAACCTAGACAAAAATAACAGTGGTAATAATATTTATTGAAACAATTGTTTTCAACCTTCCCCATTTCCATTACTCAGTAGACCTCCCATACTCTATACACATTCTGGCAGAGTTTAACCCTTGCCGCACACATCATATTTTCCAGTAGAGCCTAGATCTCTATAGATTCCGGTATGAACTCGTTTTCATACATAACAAGCTACAAAAGCTTGCAAAGAGGTTACAAACAATTGGACTTTGATTATTTGGCGCTAGTTCAGAAGTCTATCCAAAATTTGAGTGCATAGCGATGGTGGGTTGCAAGCCTGTGCGAAGTTATCTACCGTCAGATCCTCATTACGGTAGATAACTTCACGCAGTTGGTGCCCGCCTGCAACCCACCATCGGTACAGTATGCACTTGTATTGTGCAGCAGCTTGCCGTGAAACCTGTGAAAAGTGTATACTAATATCAATGTTTTTCTGAAAAATACTCCCCCCAAAAAGAAGAAAATTGACAAGAAACAGGTGAGAAACATAACAACTTTTAAAATTTAAATCATGATCTTTATTTGGGCATTTGATGAATATTTACTTCAATTTGAGTATGTTTTAGTAGGGTATCTCCACGCCGGAGTTACGGGTCAAATTTTGGATAGACTTACATGTATGAACTAGCGCCGATTATTTTATTGCTTTGCCTCACTATTTAAAGGCAAACAAACTTAATAAATACAGAGATTCAAACCCTCATGTTAACCAAAGTTGTATAAGTATTATGCTGTCCTTACCGATTGACCCAAATTCACAAAGCAGGTTTAATTCAAACCTTGTCTAAACCATGGTTTAAACCTTCATCATGGAATAAAATAAGAACAAATATATTGAGGACATGCACACTCTACACTTTTAGAGGTTTAAACCAAGGATAAAAATAAACTTAGGCCTGTCAACTTATGGTGCCATTCTTTGCAAAGGATTGATTAGCGTGTAAGAGTTTGTTGAAAGAAAAGAAAGTTCAGCTTGACAGCAATGCAAATTTAAAGCTACAATTCAGTCAATTTTCATATTTTGTTAGAAATACCTTACTCTCGCTTTTTCTTCTTTGGATGACCAGGCCAGCCATTTGGTTTAGAGTTTTTTTCCTTTATAGATCCTTTCATGGATTGCAAATTAAAATGGAGCACATTAAAGTTTATAATTTATCTACCATCCTCTTTCAGCGTCTATAAGTGAGTAATTTAATATGAGCAACTCAGCAAGTTTAATGTCACATTATTCTTCAATGTTCACTGTTGATATTTTATGTGTTTCCCACTCAACCTGTTTGTGTATTAGATAAATGGTCTCATAGTCAAAGCAGGAAACAAGGTTGTTAACCAGGAAATGTACAATATCAGGAAGTCACTTCATACTGATTAGAGGAAGAATTATAATGTCATATAATAATGCTTTTCAGCATTCAGGAATTTACATGGTAAAATCATGCCCTTAAAGCCCATCTGCATTAGTTTGGCCAGGAGGGATTAGACCTCCCTGCAAGGTCACTGGCAGGTGTTTATCTCATCAAATCAGCTCTCAATTAACATCAGAAAAAGGGCATCATGGGGGATCAACAGGTACTGCTAAGGTATTGTTGGCTGTATAGAGGGCGCAAGTAGCTATAAGTAGTGCAGTGGGGCATTAAAGAAAGACTCCTTTTTTCTCTACACGGTAAGTTGCATACATGTACATTTTTGTGTTAATGTACATGTACATACTGTATGTACAAGGGTGGCACGAGGGTTCTATGAAGGGGTGGGGGGGGGGGGGTGGGGTGGTGGGGTGGGGGGGGGGGGGGGGAAGCGGTGATCCCCAACAAAGAAGAATAAAATAATAAATAGAACAAAAATTTAATAATAGTAATAATAATAATAATTAGTGATAATGATAATAATGAAATAATAATAACCATGATAAACTTAATGATAATAAGATAATGATGATAATAATTATGATGATGATGGTGATTCTATTCTATTAGGCTATAGTTCATCCAGACGTTGGACAAAGCCCTCCTCATGAAATTTCCATTCTCTTCTGTCTCTAGCTGTCCTAGTCCAAGCGGCCGTTCCCATGTATGATGTTAGGTCATCTCTCCATCTTCTCTTCTGCCTTCCTCTTCTTCTCTTTCCCACCCTTGGTTGCCATTCTGTTAAACGATTTGTCCATCTATTGTCCTGCAGTCTTGCTACATGCCCAGCCCATCTCCACTTTGATTCTCTTACTTTCTCCATGATGTCTTTAACCTTTGTTTTCTGGCGTATGACTTTGTGGTTGATTTTGTCTCGCAGAGATAAATGCGACATCTTTCTCTCCATAGCTCTTTGAGTAGTCACAAGCTTCTGTTCTAGATCCCTAGAGGGACTTTTAGAAATGCACGTCAAGAGCTTTGACTGCAACGTGTGACGTCATTTTAAGGCACTGCGCCTGCGTCACGTGGTCTCAGTCGGCGATCGAGAATGCGTCAACCTTGATTTTCCTAAATCTAGTACATGCAATACATACATACATATTGACATTTATAAAGCGCCTTTACATGCTGAAATGTGTAGAACAGGTGTCACATGCACCTGTTCTACACATATTTACATATTAGCAGTGAAGGGATGTTCTTTTGTTGAGGGTAGAATGAGGAATGTCCTCTTTCTTTGTCCGTGATGTTTATTGTGTTACTTCCTGCATGCATATCGTCGAGTGCAATCTAAAAGATTTCGAATTGTAGCCAACATGGGCAGTTAAGTACGTTGACACGCATGATCAGTCGGCGTACGTCGTGTTCTCGTTCACTCATTCTAAAAGTCCCTACTGACCATGTTTCTGATCCATACTGTATGTCATAGTTGTTAGAATGCATTGGTTGAACATTCTTCTTCTTAGTGACATGGGTATGTTTTTATCGGTCAACATGTCTTTGTATCTTCCAAAGTTCATCCATCCTGCTTTTACTCTCATCATAACTTCTTCTTTTGTGGTGTCCTCCATTTTCAAAGTTTGTCCCAGATACTTGTAACTGCTCACTCTCTCTAACGTTCGACCTTCTATCTCAATGTTTTCATCTGTGTCATAATTAGTCATATATTTAGTTTTCTCTTTGTGCATAGTTAGGCCAATACGTTTGCTCTCCATGTTGAGACCTGTCAGCTGGTCTTCCAAGTCTTTGGTTGATGTTGAGATCAAGGCCACATCATCAGCAAATCTTAGATCAGTAAGCGTTTCCCCATCAATGTTTATTCCTCCATTTAAATGCGACTTTTTAAATACTTCCTCTATAGTGGCTGTGAATATCTTTGGAGATAATGTGTCTCCCTGTCGAACTCCCCTCTGGATCTTGACCTCCCTTGATACATCATTATCAATGTGAATTCTGGCTACTGCGTTGGTGTAAATATCTTCCAGGATGCGCACATACCCTTCTTCAATGTTAATCTTTCGTAGGGCATCAAACATGTCTGTGTGTTCGATGGAATCAAACGCCTTCTGGTAGTCTACGAATCCGAGGCATAGTTGAAGTTGGTACTCATTTGCCTTCTCAATTAGTTGATTTATAGCTTGTAGTTGGTCTGTTGTTGAGAATCCAGCTCTAAACCCTGCTTGTTCTCTGGGTTGATTTGAGTCCAATCTATCTTTGATTCTATTTTGGATTACTTTGGTGAAGATCTTGTACAGATGAGATAGAAGGCTGATAAATAATTTATAGTACAATGCTTTAAACGCAATACAAACATGGTCTCACTTCATGTTCGAGCATCACTGTATTTATGCAGAGGTGCCAACCAGTACGATTTAATCGTATTTAGTACGATAATAAGAGTGGAATACGATAATACGATTTTTCAACAAAAAAACAAACAATTTTTTAATTTAAAAATTTTTTTTTTTAAAATTAAAAAAAAAAAAAAAATATACCCATAAAAACCCACGGAATCTCATTAAAACATGAACAAGTATACCCCCGCAGCCCCAACAAAAACTTTGCTTTACAATTTTTTTTTAAAATTTTAATGAAAGAGCAAACATTTTAGTTGACTGTACGTACCGGTATCACATTTTTCTGAAATTTTACTGGCCTGGGGCCAACCGGCCGTTGGTAGTGTCAAGTTTTCGTGAAAATCTGATTTTTCTCTCCAAAATCTGATTTTTTAGGATACTCAGTCTGTTTTTTTGTGTCAAGAGGTTGGCATCTCTGATTATGGTGCAAAAACTTAGATTCATAAACATTCAAGAAAAATTGTGTTAATTTGATCCAACTGAGTGATATTCCTTAAATTTTGTTGGAGTTTATTCCAAAGATCTGGTGCTATCTTTTGAAACGCCTTATCCCCATATGAATGGGTCTGCGTCTCCACGGACATTTGAGAAAAGATTTTTACACTTTAAAGAGAGATTACGTCAAAGTGCGTACGGTTGGATGAGTTCACAAAGATAACAGGTGTGATACCATTTATACATTTGAATACCAGTACACGTACGGTAGTCTATTTTTTAATCCTGTATCTTATAGGTAACAAGTATAGTTCAGATAGGATTAGAGATATATGATCTTAATCATCTTATATCCCACATACCAAGAATCTTGCTCTACGATTGGTCAAAAGTAAATCACGTGATGAAAGGTAGTTCGCCCATTATTGAAGGGAGAAGTAAAAAGTTTGTTACACTGAGTAGATAGTACTACTATATACACAGTGCAACGCACTTTCATCGAAGATAGAGGTACTATCTACACAGGGCAACGCACTTTCACTGAACATTATCTAAAAGCGCGCATTACCAATGAGCGCAATTAAAGAAAACACATGCGCGCACCGTACCCTCAAGGGGTTGGGTTAAACTCAAACTTTTTTGGTGTGGATTTGGGCCTAGGTTTCTTTTATGTAGATGCATACACGTCCTTTTCTTTTTGTAATTAAATTGTTTTAGATGTGGAATATAAAGCAAATAATCACCTTTTGGTTTCAGGCGATGGCAAACTATCACTTTCACCTCGATCAGAATGTATACGCTATCTTTCCTCAGCTTCGCTTTGGAAAGATAGCTACATCAAGATCGCCTCGGAAGTGATAGTTTGTCCCATCACCTTCACCAACGGTAATTATTTGCTTACTATTTCCCTTTGGCTACTACGAGTCTGGCAGCATAGATTTGCAAAGTAACAACTCTTGGATTCTGAAAAGCTAACTGTTATTATCTGAATGATTTGAAATGTAAGCATGAACTACATGTAGTTTCTAAGTTGTTTATAAATGTACTAATGTAGATTGCCAAAATGTTTGAAACCGGTAAGCATCATCAAAATATACACACACAGTCACATCCACACACAATAAAATAAAACAACAACAAAAATAACAACATAAATCATTTTATAGGCATGTATGTGTATGTACAGTACGTGTACATAGTTATTTTATGATATCAGATCACATGACGACAAACCTTGTGTACATATATATTATCCAGATAATGTGCAGTACCGTATATGTTTTTTTTTATTTTTTATTTATTTTATTTATTTCTGATCTTTTGACAGGGTAGCCCATTCACCAGCAAGTAGTGGTCTTCCATGGGGCCCTGAATGAACATATTTACATCGTTTATAACATTTATACAGAACAGTTACAAAAATAATACTCGTTTGCAAAATTAACATATATCATTAACCTAGTAAGCAGTAATGTCAATAGGAAAATATTAATTAAGTCGCAATTATGTGAATAAGACATGTAAATATTACAGAACATGCACGTAGTGTATGTACGGCTGAGCCATTCACAAATTACAACTTTGTTTAAACAATCTCTTAAATGAATTGACAGAGGAAGCCGTTCTCAACGAATTATCTAGCTTATTCCATTCAAATATGGAAGAAACAATTGGGCTACACTTATAACAATCAGTGTGAAATCTAGGCACACGTAAACATCCACTGTCTATTTGCCTTGTATGATGCTCATGTACATCATTAGGATTGATTAAGCCTACCTGAAGGTATCAATGATATCATCAGATAAGAAAGAAATTATATAGAGATATCACACGTCATAGACCTTGAAGACTTGTTTTTTAGACCTGAAGATTTTTTTCCACTTTGCAGCTTGCATTTAGTTTCATGCAACTGGTAGAGCAAGCAATTATAATGTGCTCAGTGAATGAAATATTTTGGTGATGTTTTAGTGATAATCTCACTTGTACCATTGAAAGAGAAAAGGGCACAACATACTTACTGTACATACTACCGTAGTTTATTTATCTAAAGAAACATGATGTACATAATGTACTTTTAGCAAAGTTTAAACACAAAATACATGAACACTTTACTCTATATTTGCATTGTCTCCACTCTCTCTGTCTACCCCCCCCCCCAACCTCTTTCCCCCTGTCTTTCTGACCATCTCAACCCGCTCGTACAATCTCTCACTCTCTCTTTTCTCATGTTTTGGTTTCAGATATGGGATGCTGTGGATAGCAAGCAAGGCTTCATTACCCGAGGGGGTTTATACAAAGCTCTAGCCCTCACAGCTCTAGCTCAACAAGGGAAGCAGCCAAATGTCAAACTCTTGGAGAATTACACCGGTCAAGGTAAAGAAATTGTTAAAGAAGCTGAGCGAAGGTTTCAAAAGGCTTTTAACCTTAATAATGATGGTATCATAGCAAAGTTAATGTTACAATCTTGCTAATGGTCCATATTTAGTTTTCAAAAATTGTTACAGATTTGACTTATCTGCTTTTAAAAGTGGTTAAATTACTACCCGATTATTCCTCCCTTGATCGGCCCGCTATTGTGACGTACGATTTGTGACGTAGGAGGTTGGGCACATGAGCGAGAGTGCGATCCTCAAGCTCTCACACAACTCTCGCCTGCATGTATTATACGTATACAAACGCCACTCGAACGCTAAATATCTGATCAAAATGTCCGAGCTCGTAGAAGAGGTTTTACTCGATTTAGAATTCGAAGTTGATGAGCACAGCTCCACAACAGTGGTACTGGTAGTGATAGTGATGATGATGATGATGGGGATGTAGGAGAGATGAAAGAAAGAGAACAATTCGGAGAAGACGGCGTCGATGCTGCATGGTGCAGGTCAAGTGATAGCATATCAGCGCGAGCTGGCTGAGCTGCCAGCTACCGCTCAGCTCCCCCGGCCCCGATCAACTGGCGATCGATCTGTCATGACTGGGCGAGACATTTTCTAATTTTTCGGGATGTGTGGCGCTTTTGGGCAAATTTCACGGATAATAAAAGAAAGATGATTAGATGTGAGATTATATTTGGCGAAAATCAATTACAAATATGCACCATTCATAGATAAAACTGCAGCTGCAGGACAAAAATGCAAAAGGACGCTCGCGATTCACTCATCATGGTCTCCGTATATAATCAACAGCAATCACTATCACGCCAAGGCATGATGACCGAACAAATACAACACATCTCAGCAAATTACACAGAAAGGGTATAAACTATTTGGACAAATCGAATTGCACGATTCACCCCTCGTATTATATTACATAAATTTGCTTAATATTATATGTATTTACATGATTTCTAGAGATTGTTATTCCACTTTCTGGTCAGGATATGAAGCATGCAAAGTCTGGATAATGTATACGTATATCTATGCAAAATACCGCATGCGAGCTGTGCGAGAGGCGAGCTTGAGGCCTAGAATTGCGATCGTGCCCAACCAGGGACGTCATAATCGGCCTACTGCGCGAACAAAATGTTCAAGCCAGGAATTGCAGTTCTGAGAAGGTTCTTGGAAAAGCTTCTTACGGCGTTTCATTTATATTTACAAGACTTTAGAGCAGAATGTGTGTCTTCATATTGGTCTACGCTATCCGGACATGTATAATTTGCCCATTTTTAGTGATTATGTGAAATTTCTTCGCCTAGCTTCTTTAACCAATTCAGTTCTTGAACTGCTCAGAAACTTTTATAGGATAAGCATGCTTCTTTAGTATTCAGCAATGGTATTTTGAGCACAATCATATCTCTGAAATATTTTATTTTGCTACTTGAATGTAATAGGTATTCTGAGAACACTTTTTAATCTCAGATTGTATCTGTCATTTTATCTCAATGTCTTGAAATATTACATTCATTCACATAATGATTGCAGCTTTAAAGGGGGGTGTCCACCCTAATATTTAGTTGATTTCAATAAAAGCAGACAAATCAGTAAAAGTTTGAGCAAAATCCGATAAAGAATAAGAAAGTTTATGAATTTTCTAACTTTATTCTATCAAAGCACGAATTGGCAATGCTGTGACATATCTTAGAACAGGCCTTCTCAACTAGTTTATTAGAAGCGCCAAAACAAAAATGAATTGGGGTTGAAGTGCCAACCTGTATGTTTGGTGACTGTGTTACGAGGGAGCGTAGCGACCGAGCCGATACCGGGTGGGGTCCAGGGGGCGAAGCCCCCGGAAGCTAGTGGATTTTGGGGCTTTTTTAAGGCCCAGATGTGGCATTTTTAACACCTTTTTGTTCCATAAAACATCAATCATAATTTCATATTGATGTGAATAATTAGTACAATTCCTGGCTAAAATCTACACTGGAAGTTAATTTATATGTAGTTATTTTGGTGCAATAAACACGGAAAATGTCAAAATGAAGTGAAAATCAAACAAACAAAATGGCTTCCTTACATTTTGGGCTCAACTTCGACTGCGACTTTTTGATTTTTCTGAGTTTTTTTATTTTAAAATATAATTGTTAAATGTTGTTCTTTCTTTAATTTTTTATTTTATTTTTTATTAATTTGTTGGAACAGCCGCGCGCCACTCTGACTGACCGCAAGCGCCACGAGTGGCGCGCGCGCCGCCAGTTGAGAAGGCCTGTCTTAGAAGGTCCTCTTCCATTTTCTCTGTACAGAAAAGTTTTCGTAATTGCTGATGAAGGTATATATTCTTTTCCATACATACAGAGGTTGTGTAGAAACCATATGGAACGATTATATCAAGTGGACATATATATAAAATGATAAAATATCTTGAAATACAATAGATTTTTTTTTTATAGTACATTGAGCAAATGGGAAAGGACCTCGCAAGATACGTCACAGTGTTGCCAATTTGTGTTTGACTGAGTAAAACTTCAAATATCACAACTTCCACATTTTTCATCAGATTTTGCTCAAACTTTCACTGATCTGTTTCCCTGAGTTTTCTGTTTTTATTGAAACCAACTTAAAGCCTGACAAGTCCACTACAAAAATAACTTAATATTAATAGATTAGAAGCAAAAAAATCAGACAAACCAATTAAAAAAAAAGCCAACCCATGCCCAGTCGAGTAATTTTGATTAATATTTCAGGAAATTAGCTCCATTTCCTTTCACTTGCCTGCTGTAAAGGTATGCTTTATGTACTGCTCGTATTATCCGATGAGTGGAAGCTAAAAGTAATTATCATTACAAAAGCATAATCCCTTTGAAAGTGGCTCGTTAGTTTGCAGCTAGGCCGGAATATTTTGTCTACGTATCGGCAAAAAAGATCCAGTTAAACACATGCCTGACATATTTTCTCCTGGCGGCATCGAAGATGGTACAAAGGGAATGAGCTTGATAGGACTCTATCTCTTAAAACTCCCTGGTTTAATGTATTGCATATCCTTATTTCATCATGTTCCATTCATTCATTATTTTTTACTCTGTCCTGTTCTTGGGAGAGCCTGAATTTATTTTGGTCATGCAAGCAGCCTCTTTGTTAATCACTTAATGTTGAGTCACAATAGATGTTATTATTTGATTGATTGATATAGAGCTTCCTAAGCCCTCTCTCGGTGACCTGTCAGATCTGAGGAAATTAAGCCAAGATGTGAGAAGAGAACGAGCCCCTAACATCCTCAACTACAACTATGCCCAGCTGAGTGCACTAGATCATGTAACAGTGGATCTTATACCTGAAAAGAAAGGTCTACTACTCAAACATGTGGAGTATGAAGTCTTTAGCAGGGTAAGCATCTTTAAGGGGGTAACTCACTCAAATTTGGTTCTTAAATGGTTGCAAGAAAGTTCTCAAACAGTTTTCTTCATCGCAAACAGTTTTTCTTGGCGCAAAGAAAATTTGAACTTGTTCAAAAATTATTTGCAAATTTATTTTTCTGCAAATAGTTGCAAGCGTTTGCAAAACAGTTGTAAGCGTTTGTAAATGTCGCAGAGGCATACCCTGATTTTCGCTAACATTTGTCACAAAAGTTGGCGAATCAAAAATTTGTAAACGTTTGTAGGCATTCGCCGCTCAGTGAGATACAGCCTTTAAGAACATCTCTGCAGTATTAAAGACAAAACAACATGTCAAACAATGGCAGCTGCTAGTGACAAAGAATTACAGTATGTGCACATAATGAAGGTCTCTTACCTGAACTATCTAACTTACTAATCTGCCTTTTACCTTACTTTATAAGACACAGGAATGTGAAGTGTACTTCATGTGCATGTACAATACTGCAGCAGTTTTATGAGATGTAAAATAGGCTCAAAGTTAAAATACTACAGCAGTTTTATAAGATGTAAAATAGGCTCAAAGTTTCATTTTATATTTAGGAAAGAGCACATTGGAAAACTACTAAATAATTTTTTCCACCCCAAAATAGGATTTTTTTTTTAAATTAGGAAAGTTTGATGGTATTTTTGTGTAATTTAGAGGCATTTACCTGTTCACTCCATAAGTTGAACAGAGGTAAGTACATTTTCTGCCTTTTATGCATTTCAGCAACAATAACATTGCTCTAAAGTTTTCTATTATAGTTTGATATCATTTTAGAATGGATTTAAATGCATAATTCAATCATAGAAGGTAAGTTACATTTTGTGTATATTAAGGTATGAATAATTTGTTTAAGAACTGGAAGTGTCAAGTATTTTTTCCCTGTGAATTTGAATAAATAATTTTTCATTCTAATTGAAAACGATGTAATTGATGTGCAATCCATTATACTGATAACTATGTTTTGTTGTTGTTACAGATGTACAAGTCTACTGTATTTAGGCGCTACAGTGACTTTGCAGCAATGAGTGACATGTTAATCAACTGCTATCCATACAGAATGGTGCCTCGTCTCCCCCCTAAAAAGATGTTAGGAGGTAAGCATTTCAACTGTACAGAAATGGTAACCATTATGCCTAGATTTTCAAGCTGATGCAGAGGTTTTGTCGTATGTCCCGTTTACAGGCTTACAATATGGCTTACAAGATTTGAGGATTGAAATAAATATTATAACATTATATGTCTCTCGAAAGCTCAGGATTCTGTCTTTCATGTCATGTCATTTTCATCAAAATACATTAATTACTTACGACACAGTTGCTTGAGATTTACCCTCTATTTCGTACCGTCTCACTTCGTTTGTCGCCATTTTTTTTTGACGGCCGATTTGTATCCCCAGTTTTAGCTCAATTCGCTTGAACGCCATTTGTCTTTGAGTTTTAAAAATCCACTGGTTGGAAAGAGCACATCTTAAGCTTTATTTTCATATAAAAACTGATGGGAGTATGTTTAAAAAAAATCGTGAAAAATCAGAGTGAAAAGTTTGAAACAATTTTTCTATATCAGAAAAACATACTTTTAATTCAATTTTGATACGAAAAGAAAGAGAATTTTCTGGAGAATACGATCATGTAAATATTAAGAATGACCGCTAGATGGCGCTAGAGCTCGAATCCGATGAGTACAGCTAGTACCCTGAGTATAATACGCACTGAGCGAGAGTGGCTACAGCGAGCAGGCCCCCAGCTTCGCACGGGGAACCAACGGGCCACGTGGCGCCACGTGTCGCATCACCGCACCCGCCGCTTGCCGTCCCATCAAGATCCGAAACGGAGCATGAATCTGAGGCCTTCAAATATCGAAACTGGGGCAGGATTTGCAGCATTTGGCGAACAAATTAGTAAATACATATATATTTCGACGGAATTATTATGCTAACGTAACCTAAACAGATTTTAAAGTGATCACAAGACCAATAATACATGTTTGTGTTTTCCCACTCGCAATTTTTCTCGCACGTCATGCGAGTGAACTTTGAATTTCAAAGTGACTTTTTAAGAAATTCAAGAACAAACTTGTGTAATCTTCGTCAATTTATAGAGTGAAAAATTAATCAAATCTTGTCAGAAAAAAAATATTTTGTGTGTTTCAATCTAAATCAAATAACTGTAATGACGGCTTTTTTGATCTTTGGAAAATAATTATTAAATTCCAATTAAATTCAGGCAGTGTCTTTTCAGTAATCATATCTGATTGATGCACGTCTGTATGAAAACCCCACGACACACACACACTCGGTTATAGCTGGGCGGCCGGGCACCGCCCATACTGGTGTCTCTATTCTCATGTTGTGGGGGGGGGGGGGGGGGCACGTCCCTCTTTTTCAGTACATTTTGGGGGAATTTAGGGCTGATTTTAACATATTTTTTTTGACCGGGGGGGCACGTGCCCCCTGTGCCCCCCCCCTGGATCCGCCACTGCCATACTTTCTATTGATGTGCCAAAATTCATTCCCATACCATTAACGGTTTTCAATTTAGGCAGACTTGAAAACACACAAAAAAGCTTACGGGTGCTTTAAAATATGAAGTTTTAAGAGTTTAGAGCCATTTTCAAATGCCATTTAAAATTAATTTAAATGGATTTGATGGTCCAAACTTACAGAAATAATTAAGCTATATATATACCCCAGATATGCCGAAATTCAGCCCCTCTTGATAGACACTCTTAAATCTAGCCATGTTTCAAAACCCATGAAAACTTGTTCCGGCGACGCAAAAATAGCAATTTGGCACACGCATCAAAATGGGCTTCATATAATTATTTGAAAAATTCCACAAAAAAAAATATTTGTCTAAAGAACCTGAAAAAAAATAGGCATGTAGAAATCCATACAGAGAACAGATTTCTTGAAAAGAAAGGTGATTCATCAATTAATTACAAAATTATGTCACCTTGAAAATGGCTAATTGTCAGTTATAGCCTAATTACGCAAAATTTGACCATTTCGTCTCTTATGTAAGTGGCCGTATTTTCAAAAGTACTTATTCAAATTTGACAAATGAGGTATCAAAACTCCTCTTTCCATGTGCTCTAAAATGAAATTGGCAGGGGAAATGAAATGTAGATACTTTCAAACTTTAGCTGTGATACCTAATGAGACTTTGTTTTTTAACGTGATGTGTAAAATTATATGGTAAAAAGTCATGGATAGGGTGCTGGACCTGAGTGTAAATCACATCAAATTTGAACTTCTTGGATGTTGTACAATGAATATTGTTGATGGACTTGACAAAAAAAAAGATGAACAATTTGTCTGAAATCAACCTTCCCTCCAACTTGACCCTGGAAAAACAACAACAAACAAGCAAGCAAATAAAAAACAATAAAACACCAGAAAAAGAAAAAAAAGTATCTTCACGTAACTCATTTTCACACCCAATTAGTATTGTGCTAACCGACAACCTGAGCTTATAAAAGGTGATATTTATTCTTTTTAATTGTAGCAAATCGAGAATTCATAGAGCAGAGGAGAAAAGCTTTGGTTCGATTCCTGACACTAGTGGTCAGACATCCTACGTTCCATGGCAGTGAGGTTATTCGCTTCTTCCTTACATTCACTGGATCTGTAAGTACATAATACATGCTGAATATAAATGGCATCACCATATAATACGCCTCACTTGTATATGTCAAAGTAAAATGCCTTAAACTGGTTGTGGCAAAAGACAATTTTGTCAAAGTTTGTTTTATATATAATTGCAGTACAAATAATAATAATAAGAATAAATATTTCTTATATGGCGCTTTTCAGGAAGGCCCTATCAAAGCGCTTTACAGATACATGTATATGGTCTTTTTAGCTATGTTGTAATTATAGACTTATATCTGTTAAATTGGATTAATATGTGTATTTACTTGACCATAATGCAACGATTTTGCATGATTGAATTGGGTATAAAAGAGGTTTCATGTGCTTATTAATATTTTGATAAATCTAAAATGATAATACACAATTCACGAACACCTGTCTTTTAAAGAAATAACATGTTTATTGCTGATGTTTAAAGGATTTTATCGGTCAATGGTGAATTTCTTGTGTTATTTAAATTCTGTGAATTCTGCGTCATAACTGGGTGGTATTGTTTTTTAATTTTGAATTTAATATATGAGTTCTTGTGATGACAGAGAAATGGGAGCATACTTTCTTGATGCCTTCTAATGGCTAATCATTTGTATATTACAGGATATGCAGCATAGAATCAAGGAGCAGTTTAGAGGGATACCCGATGAGTTTGTTACCAGCAAGCTAGCTGCTCAGGCTAAGGTAGGCTAGTCATCATACTATGCTCTGCCTTTGTCAAGCCTGATAAAAACCCAATTTAAATCGGTTTCCTGATTTTTTTTTTTTTTTCTGATTTTTTTTTTTCCTGATTTAAAAAAAAAAAAGAAAAAGAAAGTTTTGTTTATAATATTTTTTTTATTTTTTTTTTTACCAGATTTTTTTTTGTTCTTCCCTCTTTTATCCTGAATTTACTAATTTCCCCGTTATTTTCTCTAATCTTCCCTATTTTTTTCCCAATTTTCTTACTCGAAAGGGGGGCGTGGTTGAGGGGAAAACAAAAAACCCATTTTTTTTTTAGTGCTCACTTTCACCCCTGCTTTGTGTTGATATCAATCTAATTAAGTGACTTTTGGATCTCATACTATGGTTTTAGGATGCCACATGCTCTTTGATTCCCAACTTGCAGTTACCCACTTAATATGAATACTGCTTTGTAACTGCAAGGAAAAGGCGCTATATCAAATATCGTTCACTTCATTAAAGTATTTTCTTGTTCTTTTTCTTCTTTATCATCTCATTCTCTATCTAATTGTTGCTTGTAAATTAAGTGAATGTACATGTGTAGATTAGAAGCATTGCTTACATTGTATTGGTTTAAATGGAATATATAAGTCATGCATGTTTTTATAAGATCCCCCCCCCCCCCTCCCACTGAGTTACATTTTGGGATGTGGTATATAACTATGGATGTGAGTTATCTTTTATTTATCTTTGCTTTGCCAGGATCTTGTTCCAATGGATACACAAGTGCAGTTTGGTAACAGCAGAGAGCAGATAAAGAGTCTATACAACAGTATGAACCTCATTAAGGGATTTGTGGATCAAATTACAATGCGAGCTATGGGTATGTAAAGTAGACATTAATGAAGAAAATCCTTCTTGCTCTCACAGATGTTGCTTTAAATCAAAGTTGACTTCTCGGCACAATAATACAAATAATATTAATGATAATGATATTAAGGATGATGATAATAATACTAATGGTGAGAAAAAAATAATAACAACAACAAGAACAACAACAAAAACAATAATAATCATCCTCATAAAAAAGAGCCATCCTTTTCAGGGGACACCGTTGTTATGGTATTCTTCTTCCACATTAACTAAAGAGAATCAAAGAGCTCACAAAGTATTCCTCACCTTTCACAGAACTCAACTTTCTCTTTCACCCCAGGTACTTTGAAGGGCTTACTATTAAAGGGAATGGAGATGTTACATAACTTGATCATTTATCTGGAACAGTCTAAACCTCTAATGTTCAAAATTTCATTTGAGCATGCTTGACCAGAATGCAATTGTGGCTGGTCCTCCTGTATTCACATCATGATATAAGTTGGAATAACCAAATTTGGAATAGCCAAAGTTGGAATAACCAAACCCCTGCCTGCGGAGTTTTCTTATTACCCACATCAAGATGTTTGATTGTATTTGGTTATTGTTTTACCTGACTACTAAGAAAGCATGTATATCCTTGTAAGTGAACAACCAGGGGACTGACGGTTTTAAGTCCTCTCTGAGGGACTTGGTTATGAGGACCAATGCTTTATGAAAGGGTATGATTGCATTGATTTGATTTCGAACCGGGGTCCTTGTGGTTATGAGGACCAATGCTTTATAAAAGGGTATGATTGCATTGATTTGTGGGGACCTTCTGGTTATGAGACCACTGCTTTACCACTGAGCCATCATGCCTCCTCTAGCCATGAAACACCAAAACAAGTATAATTAGTTGATAATCCTCTTTGACTTGCTTCATTCAGGTAATGCAGCAGATACCCTATCATTTGCCAAGGAGTTGAGTAGTCTAGGTGGTGACTCCCAGCCAGCCTCTGCCTGGGCTATGGGACACAACGACTCATGGCCGAACCTGAAGAGTGGTCTCAAGTCTGTAGCAGTAGAGTTTGCTTCTCTCTCAGATAAATACACAAACCAGGTAATGGGTCTCATCATTTAGTAGGTACAGAATAGGGTCATTCCATGTCAAATCACCCAAAAAATCTGAAAATCTTAACCCGACCATTTTTAGTTTTGATGAAACTTAGTGTACTTGTTGAGTGTGATCTCACAGCACCAAATCCCAAATTTTAGGTCAATCGGGTGAGGGGTTTGGGAGATACGGCCCACCAAATTTTGAGATTTTTTCAAAAATGGGGGTGGCGGGCCTACCTTTGAACCCTTGTATCTCGGGACCTAATGGGTCAATCTTCACAAAATTTGTATTGTTGGAAAGGGTATTCAATAAGGATTCCAAATCTGCCGCCATTTTGAAGATTCGTACATGTTGGGGTACTTTGACCTCTTGACCTAAGATTCGACCTTGAAATTGACCTTGTGGATCGCGTGACCTTGACAACATTTTTCATGAAATGTAATCTCTGACATGTTCACTAAAACATATAAAAATTTCAGAGATATAATATTTTTTGTTTAGGAGCAATAAGGATTCAAAGTATCCATACTAACAGATATTCACAATAAACCCTATTATAATACATGCAATATGCACAGTACAACATACTGGTACATCTTCCACATGCTGTTTTGTTCTAGGCATATCCATTCTAAATGTCAGCAGTACTTGGAATAGAAATAAAATGACAAGTTCATTTAGGCCTAAAGGGTTAACTGGATGTATGGCTTTAGGCCTCTGAGTCGGTTCTAGGATAATTACCCCCTGGAAAATCCCCCCCCTGATAACTACCCTCTAAGGACAATTACCCCCAGAGGACAATTACCCCCCCCCCCCACTATTTGTTAAAGGGGAATTCCATCCTGATAATAAGTTGGTTTTAATAAAAGCAGATTTTTTTTTTTTTTTTTTTTGGGGGGGGGTAATTATTCTTGAGGGGTAATTTCTAGGGGGGAGGGGGGGTAATTGTACTAGGGGGTAATTGTACGGGGTAATTGTCCTCCAAGGGGGGGGGGACAGATTGTCCTAGGAGGTAATTTTCCAGGGGGGTAATTATCCTAGAACCGACTCAGAGGCCTACAGCCATACATCCTGTTAACCCTTTAGGCCTATATGAACTTGTCATTTTATTTCTATTCAAGTACTGCTGACATTAAGAATGGATATGCCTAGAACAAAAAAGCATGTGGAAGATGTATGTTGTACTGTGCATATTGCATGTATTGTATACGTTATAATAGGGTTTATTGTGAATATCTGTAATTATGGATACTTTGAATCCTTATTGCTCCTAAACAAAAAATATTATATCTCTGAAACTTTTATATGTTTTAGTGAACATGTCAGAGATTACATTTCATGAAAAATGTTGTCAAGGTTACGTGATCCACAAGGTCAATTTCAAGGTCAAATCTTAGGTCAAGTGGTCAGAGTACCCCAACATGTACGAATCTTCAAAATGGCAGCAGATTTGGAATCCTTATTGAATACCCTTTCCAACAATACAAATTTTGTGAAGATTGACCCATTAGGTCCCGAGATACAAGGGTTCAAAGGTAGGCCCGCCACCCCCATTTTTGAAAAAATCTCAAAATTTGGTGGGCCGTATCTCCCAAACCCCTCACCCGATTGACCTAAAATTTGGGATTTGGTGCTGTGAGATCACACTCAACAAGTACACAAAGTTTCATCAAAATCATGGTTAAAACCATTGGGTGATTTGACATGGAATGACCCAATACACAAACCAGGTAATGGGTCTCATCATTTAGTAGGTACAGAATACACAAACCAGGTAATGGGTCTCATCATTGAGTAGGTACAGAATACATGAACCAGGTAATGGGTCTCATCATTGAGTAGGTACAGAATACACGAACCAGGTAATGGGTCTCATCATTGAGTAGGTACAGAATACACGAACCAGGTAATGGGTCTCATCATTGAGTAGGTACAGAATACACGAACCAGGTAATGGGTCTCATCATTGAGTAGGTACAGAATACACGAACCAGGTAATGGGTCTCATCATTGAGTAGGTACAGAATACACGAACCAGGAAATGGGTCTCATCATTGAGTAGGTACAGAATACACGAAACCAGGTAATGGGTCTCATCATTGAGTAGGTACAGAATACACGAACCAGGTAATGGGTCTCATATAAATACACGAACCAGGTAATGGGTCTCATCATTTAGTAGGTACAGAATACACGAACCAGGTAATGGGTCTCATCATTTAGTAGGTACAGAATACACGAACCAGGTAATGGGTCTCATCATTGAGTAGGTACAGAATACACGAACCAGGTAATGGGTCTCATCATTGAGTAGGTACAGAATACACGAACCAGGTAATGGGTCTCATCATTGAGTAGGTACAGAATACACAAACCAGGTAATGGGTCTCATCATTGAGTAGGTACAGAATACACGAACCAGGTAATGGGTCTCATCATTGAGTAGGTACAGAATACACGAACCAGGTAATGGGTCTCATCATTGAGTAGGTACAGAATACACGAACCAGGTAATGGGTCTCATCATTGAGTAGGTACAGAATACACGAACCAGGTAATGGGTCTCATCATTGAGTAGGTACAGAATACACAAACCAGGTAATGGGTCTCATCATTGAGTAGGTACAGAATACACGAACCAGGTAATGGGTCTCATCATTGAGTAGGTACAGAATACACGAACCAGGTAATGGGTCTCATCATTTAGTAGGTACAGGGAGCTGCAAACCAATTGCTGTATTTGAAGCAGAGGATATTACAAAAAGAGAGAGTCAGATGTTTCTCAAAAAAGCTATTAATTAATGTAAATGGGTTTTCTTTTGTAATGCTTACCCCCTTATGGACTATAACATTTGCTTGTGATTTTGGGATGATTTGGAAAACTTCCTTTTCTGGAGTATGACATTTGCAGCTAGAGTAATATATCACTGAATTTGAAATATAATAGATTTGAAATAAAAAGTAATGAATTGAATTTAAATTAAACTGAGGTTTGATATAAAGGTAAGTGTAAGAGGTATACAAGTTTTAGTGTCCTTACTCAATTTCTATGTTTGTACATGTAGGCTATAATGTAATGGGATGACATTTTTCATTGAATTAGACAGTGTAAGAGAAAGTAATAAAAATATCCATTTTAATAATCACAATGATTTTGGTGGGAAAAATGAGCAAATATCATTAATATTCATGACAGAAGAATACAATTACATTTTCTTACCTGCATGCATGATTACAGAACATCTAACTGTATGCAAACATCATGCCCTTTTAACATATAATTATTTATAGCACTATGAGCTTTACTTGACAAAACAAGTAATTATTTTCTGTTCAAACATCTGAATTGTTTTTTTATTCTCCTTTTATTTTTTCCAGGGCAAGAGGCTAAACGAAGGAGTGGCCGAGAAATTCTGGTTGTTTCTTGATCTTCTGCAGGCATACAAGGCAAGTTTCAACTGGTAGCAGAGAGTGTTAATTGCATGTGATCATAGGAGTTGCTCATAATATAATCATATTAAATATGCTACTCAGGATCAAACCGTGGCTTGATCTTGAGGGAAGACCATTATAAGGGACTTGAAAGCAGGCCACTTGACCATGTCACATCCACCAATCTTATTCTTCCTTGTGCCTTCAGTCAGTGTCAAAACCAAATGATTTGGAAGCCAAGACTAGCAACAAGTTATTGACATGATTGCATAGACCTTGAAGCAGGCGTGTACGCAGGGGGGTTAAACCCCCCCTTTGGGTTTTTTATGTGTGTATTTTCGAGCAAATTGCAATTGTGTTTGATATAACTGATTGTTAGATGCTCAAATTAAGAAAAACATGTATGTATATGCACAGGGAGTGACACATGTCCAAACTTTATTATAATTCCTACCTATTTTTAAATGATTTTTTTTAAACTGCCAGGACCTGTGTGAGCGACATGAGAAGGGAGTGCTAAGGGATCATCAAAATGCTCTTCAGAAGATGGCTGCTATAAAGAAAAAGAAGATGTCTGCCACAATCAGAGGTGGAGAGTATGTCAATGAAGTAGAACAACTTGAGTCTAGAATTATAGAGGTGAGAAGATACCAAACCAAAAGATCTTTTGACATTTAAGCATCATGACTTTGAAGTCAGAGACATTGATGTGAGCATGCATATTGGTTTAGGGTTAGGGTAACTCTAACCCTAACCCTATGAACAAGAAGAATCTTTTAAGAAGGAAATTATTGAACACATAGTTCATTTCAAGCACTATTTTTTTTCTTTTCTTTTCATTTTTGTAACACTTTTAAAAATATTTTTGTAACTTCATATTAATTTACAATTTCCACTTTTAGTTTTTGTCTCGCCTGTGTAGCAAAAGGTGAGAGATAGGCAGCGACGGCGACGGCGTCAACATCAAAAGAATGTTGGATATAATTTTTAAAGTATAAGTTCTTAGTCAATGAAACTTGGACAATACGCTTATCAAGTATCCCCAATCATGTGGGTAGAATTTCAGGTCACAAAGTCAAGGTCAAATGTCATTTTAGGTCAACCGATTTGGACTGTTGTGGCATCATCATCAAAAACTTAATCTAAGTTTAAGTTTTTGAATTTTTGATATAATTTTGAAAGTATAAGTTCTTAGTCAATGAAACTTAGACTATAGGGTTATCAAGTATCCCCAGTCATGTGAGTAGAATTTCAGGTCACTAAGTTAAGGTCAAAGGTCATTTTAGGTCAACAAACTTAAATTTTGTTGTTGCATCAACATCAATATTTTGATTTCTTGCATATTTTCAAAATTGTTTGTTCAAATTCCATGAAACTTGTACCCAAGGGTTATCAAGTATCACAAATTGTATGACACCAATTCCAGGTCACAAGGTCAAAGGCAATTTTAGGTCAGTAGACTTTGATTATGTTTTCACAACTTAAAATGATAATTAATAAATCATTTTTTAAAATTAATTTGTTCATATTTCATTCAAGTTATTGATCGTGGTACAATTAATAGTAAATAATTTTCTGATGATTCTTAATCGATATTCACTTCAATATGCTGATTATATTCAGAGGATTTCATTTTTGGGGGCCTGCTAATGGGCCACCCTGCCTATATATAATTGCCGAGAGCGTTTCCCTTGACTTAAGATTAGACAGTGTTCTTGAAAATCCACCAAGTGGTTTTAAGACCCAGTGTTCTTGAAAATCCACCAAGTGGTTTTAAGACCCATTTTCTCAGACCGCTAGCGGATCGATCCACAGCTACCTGATCCCCCCACCTCCAATTAGTACGGAAAATAACCGTCTGCAAGAAGACTTGTCCGTTATGGAAGAACCATCTAACTTTTGATCAAACATCATTTCTTCTAAAGATTAGACAGTGTTCTTGAACCTCCATCTCCACCAAGTCGTTTTAAGACGTATTTACCCAGAGCGCTAGAGGACCAATCCAAAATTCCCCACTCCCTCCCCTTCCCCCTTCCACCCTGTCCCTCCCCCTTTCCCCATTTCCCCCCAACCCCCCCCCCCCTCCCCACACCCCAACTCCAAATGTCCTATATGTATTACATGTAGAGAACAGAAATTAACAGTCTGCTAGAAGACTTGTCCGTTTTGGAGGAACCATCTAACTTTTGATCAAATATCATTTTTTCTAAAGATTAGACAGTGTTCTTGAACCTCCATCTCCACCAAGTCGTTTTCAGAGGTATTTCCCCTGAACGCTAGAGGATCAATCCAAATTTCCCCACTCCCTCCCCTTCCCCCTTTCCCTCCCCCTTCCCCCCCCCCCAGCCCCAACTCCAAATGTCCAATATGTATTACATGTAGAGAACAGAAAATAACTGTCTGCTAGAAGACTTGTACGTTATGGAGGAACCATTTAACTTTTGATCAAATATCATTTTTTCTAAAGATTAGACAGTGTTCTTGAACCTCCACCAGGTCGTTTTAAGACATATTTACCCAGAGCGCTAGAGGACCAATCCAAAATTCCCCACTCCCTCCCCTTCCCCCCTTTTCCTCCCTTTCCCTCCCCCTTTCCCCATTTCCCCCCACTCCCCCCCCCACACCCCTACTCCAAATGTCCTATATGTATTACATGTAGAGAACAGAAAATAACTGTCTGCTAGAAGATTTGTCCGTTTTGGAGGAACCATCTAACTTTTGATCAAATATCATTTTTTCTAAAGATTAGACAGTGTTCTTGAAAATCCACCAAGTCATTTTAAGATCCATTTTCTCTAACTGCTAGCGGATCGATTCAAAGCTTCCCCATCCCCCCATCTCCAATTATCGTATATGTATAACATGTAGAGTACGGAAAATAACCGCCTACTAGAAGACTTGTCTGTTTTGGAGGAACCATGTAACTTTTGATCAAATATCATTTTTTTTAAAGATTAGACAGTGTTCGTGAAGCTCCACCAAGTCAGTTTAAGAGGTATTTACCCTGAGCACTAAAGGACCAATCCGAATTTCCCAACTCCCTCCCTTCCCCCCCTCCCCCCCCTCCCCCCCTCCCCCCTCCCCCCCCCACATCCCAACTTCAAATGTTCTATATGTATTACATATAGAGAACGGAAAATAACCGTCTGCTAGAAGACTTGTCCGTTATGAAGGAACCATCTAACTTTTGATCAAATACCATTTTTTCTAAAGATTAGACAGTGTTCGTGAACCTCCACCAAGTCGTTTTAAGAGGTATTTACCCTGAGCACTAGAGGACCAATCCAAATTTCCCAACTCCCTTCCTCCCCCCCCCCCACACCCCAACTCCAAATGTTCTATATGTATTACATATAGAGAACGGAAATTAACAGTCTGCTAGAAGACTTGTCCGTTTTGGAGGAACCATCTAACTTTTGATCAAATATCATTTTTTCTAAAGATTAGACAGTGTTCTTGAACCTCCATCTCCACCAAGTCGTTTTCAGAGGTATTTACCCAGAGCGCTAGAGGATCAATCCAAATTTCCCCACTCCCTCCCCTTCCCCCTTTCCCTCCCCCTTCCCCCCCCCCAGCCCCAACTCCAAATGTCCAATATGTATTACATGTAGAGAACAGAAAATAACTGTCTGCTAGAAGACTTGTACGTTATGGAGGAACCATTTAACTTTTGATCAAATATCATTTTTTCTAAAGATTAGACAGTGTTCTTGAACCTCCACCAGGTCGTTTTAAGACATATTTACCCAGAGCGCTAGAGGACCAATCCAAAATTCCCCACTCCCTCCCCTTCCCCCCTTTTCCTCCCTTTCCCTCCCCCTTTCCCCATTTCCCCCCACTCCCCCCCCCCACACCCCAACTCCAAATGTCCTATATGTATTACATGTAGAGAACAGAAAATAACTGTCTGCTAGAAGATTTGTCCGTTTTGGAGGAACCATCTAACTTTTGATCAAATATCATTTTTTCTAAAGATTAGACAGTGTTCTTGAAAATCCACCAAGTCATTTTAAGATCCATTTTCTCTAACTGCTAGCGGATCGATTCAAAGCTTCCCCATCCCCCCATCTCCAATTATCGTATATGTATAACATGTAGAGTACGGAAAATAACCGCCTACTAGAAGACTTGTCTGTTTTGGAGGAACCATGTAACTTTTGATCAAATATCATTTTTTCTAAAGATTAGACAGTGTTTGTGAATCTCCACCAAGTCATTTTAAGACTTATTTACCCTGAGCGCTAGAGGACCAATCCAAATATCCAACTCCCTCCCTTACCCCCCACCCCCTCCCCCCCACCCCCACACCGCAACTTCAAATGCTCTATATGTATTACATATAGAGAACGGAAAATAACCGTCTGCTAGAAGACTTGTCTGTTTTGGAGGAACCATCTAACTTTTGTTCATCATTTTTTCTAAAGATTAGACAGTGTTAGTTAACCTCCACCAAGTTGTTTTAAGAGGTATTTACCCTGAGCGCTAGAAGACCAATCCAAATATCCAACTCCCTCCCTCCCCCCCCCCCCCCCACACCCCAACTTCAAATGCTCTATATGTATTACATATAGAGAACGGAAAATAACCGTCTGCTAGAAGTCTTGTCCGTTTTGGAGGAACCATCTAACTTTTGATCGAATATCATTTTTTCTAAAGATTAGACAGTGTTCTTGAAAATCCGCCAAGTCATTTTAAGAGGTATTTACCCTGAGCGCTAGAGGACCAATCCAAATATCCAACTCCCTCCCTCCCCCCCCCCCCACACCGCAACTTCAAATACTCTATATGTATTACATATAGAGAACGGAAAATAATCGTCTGCTAGAAGACTTGTCCGTTTTGGAGGAATCATCTAACTTTTGATCATCATTTTTTCTAAAGATTAGACAGTGTTAGTTAACCTCCACCAAGTCGTTTTAAGAGGTATTTACCCTGAGCGCTAGAAGACCAATCCAAATATCCAACTCCCTCCCTCCCCCCCCCCCCCCCACACCCCAACTTCAAATGCTCTATATGTATTACATATAGAGAACGGAAAATAACCGTCTGCTAGAAGACTTGTCCGTTTTGGAGGAACCATCTAACTTTTGATCAAATATCATTTTTTCTAAAGATTAGACAGTGTTCATGAAACTCCACCAAGTCATTTTAAGACGTATTTACCCTGAGTGCTAGAGGACCAATCCAAATATCCAACTCCCTCCCTTACCCCCCACCCCCACACCGCAACTTCAAATGCTCTATATGTATTACATATAGAGAACGGAAAATAACCGTCTGCTAGAAGACTTGTCTGTTTTGGAGGAACCATCTAACTTTTGATCATCATTTTTTCTAAAGATTAGACAGTGTTAGTTAACCTCCACCAAGTTGTTTTAAGAGGTATTTACCCTGAGCGCTAGAAGACCAATCCAAATATCCAACTCCCTCCCTCCCCCCCCCACACCCCAACTTCAAATGCTCTATATGTATTACATATAGAGAACGGAAAATAACCGTCTGCTAGAAGACTTGTCCGTTTTGGAGGAACCATCTAACTTTTGATCGAATATCATTTTTTCTAAAGATTAGACAGTGTTCTTGAAAATCCGCCAAGTCATTTTAAGAGGTATTTACCCTGAGCACTAAAGGACCAATCCAAATTTCCCAACTCCCTCCCTTCCCCCCTCCCCCCCTCCCCCCCTCCCCCCTCCCCCCTCCCCCCCCCCCACATCCCAACTTCAAATGTTCTATATGTATTACATATAGAGAACGGAAAATAACCGTCTGCTAGAAGACTTGTCCGTTATGAAGGAACCATCTAACTTTTGATCAAACCCCATTTTTTCTAAAGATTAGACAGTGTTCGTGAACCTCCACCAAGTCGTTTTAAGAGGTATTTACCCTGAGCGCTAGAGGACCAATCCAAATTTCCCAACTCCCTTCCTCCCCCCCCCCCCCCCACACCCCAACTCCAAATGTTCTATATGTATTACATATAGAGAACGGAAAATAACCGTCTGCTAGAAGACTTGTCTGTTTTGGAGGAACCATCTAACTTTTGATCAAATATCATTTTTTCTAAAGATTAGACAGTGTTAGTTAACCTCCACCAAGTTGTTTTAAGAGGTATTTACCCTGAGCGCTAGAAGACCAATCCAAATATCCAACTCCCTCCCTCCCCCCCCCCCCCCACACCCCAACTTCAAATGCTCTATATGTATTACATATAGAGAACGGAAAATAACCGTCTGCTAGAAGACTTGTCCGTTTTGGAGGAACCATCTAACTTTTGATCGAATATCATTTTTTCTAAAGATTAGACAGTGTTCTTGAAAATCCGCCAAGTCATTTTAAGAGGTATTTACCCTGAGCACTAAAGGACCAATCCGAATTTCCCAACTCCCTCTCTTCCCCCCCTCCCCCCTCCCCCCTCCCCCCCCCCACATTCCAACTTCAAATGTTCTATATGTATTACATATAGAGAACGGAAAATAACCGTCTGCTAGAAGACTTGTCCGTTATGGAGGAACCATCTAACTTTTGATCAAATATCATTTTTTCTAAAGATTAGACAGTGTTCGTGAACCTCCACCAAGTCGTTTTAAGAGTTATTTACCCTGAGCGCTAGAGGACCAATCCAAATTTCCCAACTCCCTTCCTCCCCCCCCCACACCCCAACTCCAAATGTTCTATATGTATTACATATAGAGAACGGAAAATAACCGTCTGCTAGAAGACTTGTCCGTTATGGAGGAACCATCTAACTTTTGATCAAATATCATTTTTTCTAAAGATTAGACAGTGTTCTTGAAAATCCACCAAGTCATTTTAAGATCCATTTTCTCTGACCGCTGTGGATCGATTCAAAGCTTTCCCATCCCATCATCTCCAATTATAATATATGTATAACATGAAGAGAACGGAAAATAACCGTCTGCTAGAAGATTTGTCCGTTTTGGAGGAACCATCTAACTTTTGATCAAATATCATTTTTTCTAAAGATTAGACAGTGTTCTTGAAAATCCACCAAGTCATTTTAAGATCCATTTTCTCTAACTGCTAGCGGATCGATTCAAAGCTTCCCCATCCCCCCATCTCCAATTATCGTATATGTATAACATGTAGAGTACGGAAAATAACCGCCTACTAGAAGACTTGTCTGTTTTGGAGGAACCATGTAACTTTTGATCAAATATCATTTTTTCTAAAGATTAGACAGTGTTTGTGAATCTCCACCAAGTCATTTTAAGACTTATTTACCCTGAGCGCTAGAGGACCAATCCAAATATCCAACTCCCTCCCTTACCCCCCACCCCCTCCCCCCCACCCCCACACCGCAACTTCAAATGCTCTATATGTATTACATATAGAGAACGGAAAATAACCGTCTGCTAGAAGACTTGTCTGTTTTGGAGGAACCATCTAACTTTTGTTCATCATTTTTTCTAAAGATTAGACAGTGTTAGTTAACCTCCACCAAGTTGTTTTAAGAGGTATTTACCCTGAGCGCTAGAAGACCAATCCAAATATCCAACTCCCTCCCTCCCCCCCCCCCACACCCCAACTTCAAATGCTCTATATGTATTACATATAGAGAACGGAAAATAACCGTCTGCTAGAAGTCTTGTCCGTTTTGGAGGAACCATCTAACTTTTGATCGAATATCATTTTTTCTAAAGATTAGACAGTGTTCTTGAAAATCCGCCAAGTCATTTTAAGAGGTATTTACCCTGAGCGCTAGAGGACCAATCCAAATATCCAACTCCCTCCCTCCCCCCCCCCCCCACACCGCAACTTCAAATACTCTATATGTATTACATATAGAGAACGGAAAATAATCGTCTGCTAGAAGACTTGTCCGTTTTGGAGGAATCATCTAACTTTTGATCATCATTTTTTCTAAAGATTAGACAGTGTTAGTTAACCTCCACCAAGTCGTTTTAAGAGGTATTTACCCTGAGCGCTAGAAGACCAATCCAAATATCCAACTCCCTCCCTCCCCCCCCCCCCACACCCCAACTTCAAATGCTCTATATGTATTACATATAGAGAACGGAAAATAACCGTCTGCTAGAAGACTTGTCCGTTTTGGAGGAACCATCTAACTTTTGATCAAATATCATTTTTTCTAAAGATTAGACAGTGTTCATGAAACTCCACCAAGTCATTTTAAGACGTATTTACCCTGAGTGCTAGAGGACCAATCCAAATATCCAACTCCCTCCCTTACCCCCCACCCCCACACCGCAACTTCAAATGCTCTATATGTATTACATATAGAGAACGGAAAATAACCGTCTGCTAGAAGACTTGTCTGTTTTGGAGGAACCATCTAACTTTTGATCATCATTTTTTCTAAAGATTAGACAGTGTTAGTTAACCTCCACCAAGTTGTTTTAAGAGGTATTTACCCTGAGCGCTAGAAGACCAATCCAAATATCCAACTCCCTCCCTCCCCCCCCCACACCCCAACTTCAAATGCTCTATATGTATTACATATAGAGAACGGAAAATAACCGTCTGCTAGAAGACTTGTCCGTTTTGGAGGAACCATCTAACTTTTGATCGAATATCATTTTTTCTAAAGATTAGACAGTGTTCTTGAAAATCCGCCAAGTCATTTTAAGAGGTATTTACCCTGAGCACTAAAGGACCAATCCAAATTTCCCAACTCCCTCCCTTCCCCCCTCCCCCCCTCCCCCCCTCCCCCCTCCCCCCTCCCCCCCCCCACATCCCAACTTCAAATGTTCTATATGTATTACATATAGAGAACGGAAAATAACCGTCTGCTAGAAGACTTGTCCGTTATGAAGGAACCATCTAACTTTTGATCAAACCCCATTTTTTCTAAAGATTAGACAGTGTTCGTGAACCTCCACCAAGTCGTTTTAAGAGGTATTTACCCTGAGCGCTAGAGGACCAATCCAAATTTCCCAACTCCCTTCCTCCCCCCCCCCCCCCACACCCCAACTCCAAATGTTCTATATGTATTACATATAGAGAACGGAAAATAACCGTCTGCTAGAAGACTTGTCTGTTTTGGAGGAACCATCTAACTTTTGATCAAATATCATTTTTTCTAAAGATTAGACAGTGTTAGTTAACCTCCACCAAGTTGTTTTAAGAGGTATTTACCCTGAGCGCTAGAAGACCAATCCAAATATCCAACTCCCTCCCTCCCCCCCCCCCCCACACCCCAACTTCAAATGCTCTATATGTATTACATATAGAGAACGGAAAATAACCGTCTGCTAGAAGACTTGTCCGTTTTGGAGGAACCATCTAACTTTTGATCGAATATCATTTTTTCTAAAGATTAGACAGTGTTCTTGAAAATCCGCCAAGTCATTTTAAGAGGTATTTACCCTGAGCACTAAAGGACCAATCCGAATTTCCCAACTCCCTCCCTTCCCCCCCTCCCCCCTCCCCCCTCCCCCCCCCCCCCACATTCCAACTTCAAATGTTCTATATGTATTACATATAGAGAACGGAAAATAACCGTCTGCTAGAAGACTTGTCCGTTATGGAGGAACCATCTAACTTTTGATCAAATATCATTTTTTCTAAAGATTAGACAGTGTTCGTGAACCTCCACCAAGTCGTTTTAAGAGTTATTTACCCTGAGCGCTAGAGGACCAATCCAAATTTCCCAACTCCCTTCCTCCCCCCCCCACACCCCAACTCCAAATGTTCTATATGTATTACATATAGAGAACGGAAAATAACCGTCTGCTAGAAGACTTGTCCGTTATGGAGGAACCATCTAACTTTTGATCAAATATCATTTTTTCTAAAGATTAGACAGTGTTCTTGAAAATCCACCAAGTCATTTTAAGATCCATTTTCTCTGACCGCTGTGGATCGATTCAAAGCTTTCCCATCCCATCATCTCCAATTATAATATATGTATAACATGAAGAGAACGGAAAATAACCGTCTGCTAGAAGATTTGTCCGTTTTGGAGGAACCATCTAACTTTTGATCAAATATCATTTTTTCTAAAGATTAGACAGTGTTATTTAAAATCCACCAAGTCATTTTAAGATCCTTTTTCTCTGACCGCTAGCGGATCGATTCAAAGCTTCTCCATCCCCCAATCTTCAATTATCATATATGTATAACATGTATAGTACGGAAAATAACGGTCTACTAGAAGACTTGTCTGTATGGAGGAACCATTTAACTTTTGATCAAATATCATTTTTGTCTCGCCTGCGTAGCAAAAAGCGAGACATAGGCGCCGCTTTTCCGGTGACGGCGGCGGCGGCGACGGCGGCGGCGGCGGCGACGGCGACGGCGTCAACATCAAAAACTTAACCTAAGGTTAAGTTTTTGAATTTTTGGTATAATTTTTAAAGTATAAGTTCTTAGTCAATGAAACTTTGACTATAGGGTAATCAAGTATCCCCAATCATGTGAGTAGAATTTCAGATCACAAAGTCAAGGTCAAAGGTCATTTCAGGTCAACAGACTTGGACTATGTTGTAGCATCATCATTGAAAACTTAACCTAAGGTTAAGTTTTTGAATTTTTGATATAATTTTGAAAGTATAAGTTCTTAGTCAATGAAACTTGGACTATAGGGTTATCAAGTCTCCCCAATCATGTGAGTAGAATTTCAGGTCACTAAGTTAAGGTCAAAGGCCATTTAAGGTCAACAAACTTAGACTTTGTTGTGGCATCAACATTAAGATTTTCAAAATGCTTCTTCTTCGTTATTTTTCAACCGATTTTGATTCTGATTGTTTCATATGATAGGGCTAGGAAGGGATTTAAAATTTCTACACAGAATCATGAAATTCATTATCTATGCTAATTTATGCAAATTTATTCGAAATCACAAAAAAGGCTTCTTCTCCTTCATTTCTCGACCGATTTTGATTTGGTTTGCTTTATATCGTAGAGCTAACTTTGGTACACTAAACTTGTACACAGAATTTTGAAATTGTTCTCCATTATTTAATTATGGTAATTTATGCAAATTTATTCCAAAAATAACAAAAATTGCTTCTTTTCCCTCATTTCTTGACCGATTTTGCCTTATCTGGTAGAGCTAAATTTGGAACAATAAACTTCTACACAGAATTGTGAGATTTTGCTCCATTGATTATTTATGGTACTTTATGCAAATGAAATGAAATTATGTCCCTTCCAGGGCATCAAATTTCTATTTTTTGACCAGTTCAAAAGTGTACCACATAAAATTTACGATAGTTGTTGTTGTGAGATGCAGATGAGCGCTACGTCATTGACGTTCTGGTTTATCATATTGAATTGCGTTATGCAGGCGAGACCGCCGAGAGCGTTTCCCTTGTTTCTAAAGATTAGACAGTGTTCATGAACCTCCACCAAGGCGTTTTAAGAGGTATTTACCCTGAGCGCTAGAGGACCAATCTAAATTTCCCTACTCCCTCCCTCCCCAACCCTCCCCCTCCCCCCCCCCCCCACATCCCAACTTCAAATGTTCTATATGTATTACATATAGAGAACGGAAAATAACCGTCTGCTAGAAGACTTGTCCGTTATGGAGGAACCATCTAACTTTTGATCAAATACCATTTTTTCTAAAGATTAGGCAGTGTTCGTGAACCTCCACCAAGTCGTTTTAAGAGGTATTTACCCTGAGCGCTAGAGGACCAATCCAAATTTCCCAACTCCCTTCCTTCCCCCCCCCCACACCCCAACTCCAAATGTTCTATATGTATTACATATAGAGAACGGAAAATAACCGTCTGCTAGAAGACTTGTCTGTTTTGGAGGAACCATCTAACTTTTGATCAAATATCATTTTTTCTAAAGATTAGACAGTGTTAGTTAACCTCCACCAAGTTGTTTTAAGAGGTATTTACCCTGAGCGCTAGAAGACCAATCCAAATATCCAACTCCCTCCCTCCCCCCCCCCCCACACCCCAACTTCAAATGCTCTATATGTATTACATATAGAGAACGGAAAATAACCGTCTGCTAGAAGACTTGTCCGTTTTGGAGGAACCATCTAACTTTTGATCGAATATCATTTTTTCTAAAGATTAGACAGTGTTCTTGAAAATCCGCCAAGTCATTTTAAGAGGTATTTACCCTGAGCACTAAAGGACCAATCCAAATTTCCCAACTCCCTCCCTTCCCCCCCTCCCCCCCCCCTCCCCCCTCCCCCCTCCCCCCTCCCCCCCCCCCACATCCCAACTTCAAATGTTCTATATGTATTACATATAGAGAACGGAAAATAACCGTCTGCTAGAAGACTTTTCCGTTATGAAGGAACCATCTAACTTTTGATCAAATACCATTTTTTCTAAAGATTAGACAGTGTTCGTGAACCTCCACCAAGTCGTTTTAAGAGGTATTTACTCTGAGCGCTAGAGGACCAATCCAAATTTCCCAACTCCTTTCCTCCCCCCCCAACACCCCAACTCCAAATGTTCTATATGTATTACATATAGAGAACGGAAAATAACCGTCTGCTAGAAGACTTGTCCGTTATGGAGGAACCATCTAACTTTTGATCAAATATCATTTTTTCTAAAGATTAGACAGTGTTTTTGAAAATCCACCAAGTCATTTTAAGATCCATTTTCTCTGACCGCTGTGGATTGATTCAAAGCTTTCCCATCCCATCATCTCCAATTATAATATATGTATAACATGAAGAGAACGGAAAATAACCGTTTACTAGAAGACTTGTCCGTTATGGAGGAACCATCTAACTTTTGATTAAATATCATTTTTTCTAAAGATTAGATAGTGTTATTTAAAATCCACCAAGTCATTTTAAGATCCTTTTTCTCTGACCGCGAGCGGATCGATTCAAAGCTTCTCCATCCCCCAATCTTCAATTATCATATATGTATAACATGTATAGTACGGAAAATAACCGTCTACTAGAAGACTTGTCTGTATAGAGGAACCATTTAACTTTTGATCAAATATCATTTTTTCTAAAGATTAGACAGTGTTCGTGAACCTCCACCAAGTCGTTTTAAGAGGTATTTACTCTGAGCGCTAGAGGACCAATCCAAATTTCCCAACTCCTTTCCTCCCCCCCCAACACCCCAACTCCAAATGTTCTATATGTATTACATATAGAGAACGGAAAATAACCGTCTGCTAGAAGACTTGTCCGTTATGGAGGAACCATCTAACTTTTGATCAAATATCATTTTTTCTAAAGATTAGACAGTGTTTTTGAAAATCCACCAAGTCATTTTAAGATCCATTTTCTCTGACCGCTGTGGATTGATTCAAAGCTTTCCCATCCCATCATCTCCAATTATAATATATGTATAACATGAAGAGAACGGAAAATAACCGTTTACTAGAAGACTTGTCCGTTATGGAGGAACCATCTAACTTTTGATTAAATATCATTTTTTCTAAAGATTAGATAGTGTTATTTAAAATCCACCAAGTCATTTTAAGATCCTTTTTCTCTGACCGCGAGCGGATCGATTCAAAGCTTCTCCATCCCCCAATCTTCAATTATCATATATGTATAACATGTA
Organism: Strongylocentrotus droebachiensis; assembly: GCA_035222895.1. Classification (NCBI taxonomy): domain Eukaryota; kingdom Metazoa; phylum Echinodermata; class Echinoidea; order Camarodonta; family Strongylocentrotidae; genus Strongylocentrotus; species Strongylocentrotus droebachiensis. Next base: position 84,363 of record JAVYIG010007595.1, read on the forward strand.
TAGTACGGAAAATAACCGTCTACTAGAAGACTTGTCTGTATAGAGGAACCATTTAACTTTTGATCAAATATCATTTTTTCTAAAGATTAGACAGTGTTCGTGAACCTCCACCAAGGCGTTTTAAGAGGTATTTACCCTGAGCGCTAGAGGACCAATCTAAATTTCCCTACTCCCTCCCTCCCCACCCCTCCCCCTCCCCCCCCCCAACATCCCAACTTCAAATGTTCTATATGTATTACATATAGAGAACGGAAAATAACCGTCTGCTAGAAGACTTGTCCGTTATGGAGGAACCATCTAACTTTTGATCAAATACCATTTTTTCTAAAGATTAGGCAGTGTTCGTGAACCTCCACCAAGTCGTTTTAAGAGGTATTTACCCTGAGCGCTAGAGGACCAATCCAAATTTCCCAACTCCCTTCCTTCCCCCCCCACACCCCAACTCCAAATGTTCTATATGTATTACATATAGAGAACGGAAAATAACCGTCTGCTAGAAGACTTGTCCGTTATGGAGGAACCATCTAACTTTTGATCAAATATCATTTTTTCTAAAGATTAGACAGTGTTCTTGAAAATCCACCAAGTCATTTTAAGATCCATGTGGTCAGAGGAAATGGATCTGACCAAGTCATTTTAAGATCCATTTTCTCTGACCGCTGTGGATCGATTCAAAGCTTTCCCATCCCATCATCTCCAATTATAATATATGTATAACATGAAGAGAACGGAAAATAACCGTCTACTAGAAGACTTGTCCGTTATGGAGGAACCATCTAACTTTTGATTAAATATAATTTTTTCTAAAGATTAGATAGTGTTATTTAAAATCCACCAAGTCATTTTAAGATCCTTTTTCTCTGACCACTAGCGGATCGATTCAAAGCTTCTCCATCCCCCAATCTTCAATTATCATATATGTATAACATGTATAGTACGGAAAATAACCGTCTACTAGAAGACTTGTCTGTATGGAGGAACCATTTAACTTTTGATCAAATATCATTTTTTCTAAAGATTAGACAGTGTTCATGAACCTCCACCAAGGCGTTTTAAGAGGTATTTACCCTGAGCGCTAGGACCAATCTAAATTTCCCTACTCCCTCCCTCCCCACCCCTCCCCCTCCCCCCCCCCCCTCCCCCACATCCCAACTTCAAATGTTCTATATGTATTACATATAGAGTACGGAAAATAACCGCCTACTAGAAGACTTGTCTGTTTCGGAGGAACCATTTAACTTTTGATCAAATATCATTTTTTCTAAAGATTAGACAGTGTTTTTGAAAATCCACCAAGTCATTTTAAGATCCATTTTCTCTGACCGCTGTGGATTGATTCAAAGCTTTCCCATCCCATCATCTCCAATTATAATATATGTATAACATGAAGAGAACGGAAAATAACCGTTTACTAGAAGACTTGTCCGTTATGGAGGAACCATCTAACTTTTGATTAAATATCATTTTTTCTAAAGATTAGATAGTGTTATTTAAAATCCACCAAGTCATTTTAAGATCCTTTTTCTCTGACCGCGAGCGGATCGATTCAAAGCTTCTCCATCCCCCAATCTTCAATTATCATATATGTATAACATGTATAGTACGGAAAATAACCGTCTACTAGAAGACTTGTCTGTATAGAGGAACCATTTAACTTTTGATCAAATATCATTTTTTCTAAAGATTAGACAGTGTTCGTGAACCTCCACCAAGTCGTTTTAAGAGGTATTTACTCTGAGCGCTAGAGGACCAATCCAAATTTCCCAACTCCTTTCCTCCCCCCCCAACACCCCAACTCCAAATGTTCTATATGTATTACATATAGAGAACGGAAAATAACCGTCTGCTAGAAGACTTGTCCGTTATGGAGGAACCATCTAACTTTTGATCAAATATCATTTTTTCTAAAGATTAGACAGTGTTTTTGAAAATCCACCAAGTCATTTTAAGATCCATTTTCTCTGACCGCTGTGGATTGATTCAAAGCTTTCCCATCCCATCATCTCCAATTATAATATATGTATAACATGAAGAGAACGGAAAATAACCGTTTACTAGAAGACTTGTCCGTTATGGAGGAACCATCTAACTTTTGATTAAATATCATTTTTTCTAAAGATTAGATAGTGTTATTTAAAATCCACCAAGTCATTTTAAGATCCTTTTTCTCTGACCGCGAGCGGATCGATTCAAAGCTTCTCCATCCCCCAATCTTCAATTATCATATATGTATAACATGTATAGTACGGAAAATAACCGTCTACTAGAAGACTTGTCTGTATAGAGGAACCATTTAACTTTTGATCAAATATCATTTTTTCTAAAGATTAGACAGTGTTCGTGAACCTCCACCAAGGCGTTTTAAGAGGTATTTACCCTGAGCGCTAGAGGACCAATCTAAATTTCCCTACTCCCTCCCTCCCCACCCCTCCCCCTCCCCCCCCCCAACATCCCAACTTCAAATGTTCTATATGTATTACATATAGAGAACGGAAAATAACCGTCTGCTAGAAGACTTGTCCGTTATGGAGGAACCATCTAACTTTTGATCAAATACCATTTTTTCTAAAGATTAGGCAGTGTTCGTGAACCTCCACCAAGTCGTTTTAAGAGGTATTTACCCTGAGCGCTAGAGGACCAATCCAAATTTCCCAACTCCCTTCCTTCCCCCCCCACACCCCAACTCCAAATGTTCTATATGTATTACATATAGAGAACGGAAAATAACCGTCTGCTAGAAGACTTGTCCGTTATGGAGGAACCATCTAACTTTTGATCAAATATCATTTTTTCTAAAGATTAGACAGTGTTCTTGAAAATCCACCAAGTCATTTTAAGATCCATGTGGTCAGAGGAAATGGATCTGACCAAGTCATTTTAAGATCCATTTTCTCTGACCGCTGTGGATCGATTCAAAGCTTTCCCATCCCATCATCTCCAATTATAATATATGTATAACATGAAGAGAACGGAAAATAACCGTCTACTAGAAGACTTGTCCGTTATGGAGGAACCATCTAACTTTTGATTAAATATAATTTTTTCTAAAGATTAGATAGTGTTATTTAAAATCCACCAAGTCATTTTAAGATCCTTTTTCTCTGACCACTAGCGGATCGATTCAAAGCTTCTCCATCCCCCAATCTTCAATTATCATATATGTATAACATGTATAGTACGGAAAATAACCGTCTACTAGAAGACTTGTCTGTATGGAGGAACCATTTAACTTTTGATCAAATATCATTTTTTCTAAAGATTAGACAGTGTTCATGAACCTCCACCAAGGCGTTTTAAGAGGTATTTACCCTGAGCGCTAGGACCAATCTAAATTTCCCTACTCCCTCCCTCCCCACCCCTCCCCCTCCCCCCCCCCCCCTCCCCCACATCCCAACTTCAAATGTTCTATATGTATTACATATAGAGTACGGAAAATAACCGCCTACTAGAAGACTTGTCTGTTTCGGAGGAACCATTTAACTTTTGATCAAATATCATTTTTTCTAAAGATTAGACAGTGTTCATGAAACTCCACCAAGTCATTTTAAGACGTATTTACCCTGAGCGCTAGAAGACCAATCCAAATATCCAACTCCCTCCCTTCCCCCCCCCCCCTACACCGCAACTTCAAATGCTCTATATGTATTACATATAGAGAACTGAAAATAACCGTCTGCTAGAAGACTTGTCCGTTTTGGAGGAACCATCTAACTTTTGATCAAATATCATTTTTTTCTAAAGATTAGACAGTGTTCTTGAAAATCCCTTAAGTCATTTTAAGACCCATTTTCTCTGACCGCTAGCGGATCGATTCAATGCTTCCCCATCCCCCCATATCCAATAATCATATATGAATAACATGTATAGTATCCAAAATAACCGTCTACTAGAAGACTTGTCCGTATGGAGGAACCATCTAACTTTTGATCAAATATCATTTTTTCTAAAGATTAGACAGTGTTTGTGAATCTCCACCAAGTCATTTTAAGACTTATTTACCCTGAGCGCTAGAGGACCAATCCAAATATCCAACTCCCTCCCTTACCCCCCACCCCCTCCCCCCCACCCCCACACTGCAACTTCAAATGCTCTATATGTATTACATATAGAGAACGGAAAATAACCGTCTGCTAGAAGACTTGTCTGTTTTGGAGGAACCATCTAACTTTTGATCATCATTTTTTCTAAAGATTAGACAGTGTTAGTTAACCTCCACCAAGTTGTTTTAAGAGGTATTTACCCTGATCGCTAGAAGACCAATCCAAATATCCAACTCCCTGCCTTCCCCCCCCCCCCCACACCGCAACTTCAAATGCTCTATATGTATTACATATAGAGAACGGAAAATAATCGTCTGCTAGAAGACTTGTCCGTTTTGGAGGAACCATCTAACTTTTGATCAAATATCATTTTTTCTAAAGATTAGACAGTGATAGTTAACCTCCACCAAGTCGTTTTAAGAGGTATTTACCCTGAGCGCTAGAAGACCAATCCAAATATCCAACTCCCTCCCTCCCCCCCCCCCACACCCCAACTTCAAATGCTCTATATGTATTACATATAGAGAACGGAAAATAACCGTCTGCTAGAAGACTTGTCCGTTTTGGAGGAACCATCTAACTTTTGATCAAATATCATTTTTTCTAAAGATTAGACAGTGTTCATGAAACTCCACCAAGTCATTTTAAGACGTATTTACCCTGAGCGCTAGAGGACCAATCCAAATATCCAACTCCCTCCCTTACCCCCACCCCCTCCCCCCCACCCCCACACCGCAACTTCAAATGCTCTATATGTATTACATATAGAGAACGGAAAATAACCGCCTACTAGAAGACTTGTCCGTTTCGGAGGAACCATTTAACTTTTGATCAAATATCATTTTTTCTAAAGATTAGACAGTGTTCATGAAACTCCACCAAGTCATTTTAAGACGTATTTACCCTGAGCGCTAGAAGACCAATCCAAATATCCAACTCCCTGCCTTCCCCCCCCTCCCCCCCACACCGCAACTTCAAATGCTCTATATGTATTACATATAGAGAACGGAAAATAACCGTCTGCTAGAAGACTTGTCCGTTTTGGAGGAACCATCTAACTTTTGATCAAATATCATTTTTTCTAAAGATTAGACAGTGTTCATGAAACTCCACCAAGTCATTTTAAGACGTATTTACCCTGAGCGCTAGAGGACCAATCCAAATATCCAACTCCCTCCCTTACCCCCACCCCCTCCCCCCCACCCCCACACCGCAACTTTAAATGCTCTATATGTATTACATATAGAGAACGGAAAATAACCGTCTGCTAGAAGACTTGTCCGTTATGGAGGAACCATCTAACTTTTGATCAAATATCATTTTTTCTAAAGATTAGACAGTGATAGTTAACCTCCACCAAGTCGTTTTAAGAGGTATTTACCCTGAGCGCTAGAAGACCAATCCAAATATCCAACTCCCTCCCTCCCCCCCCCCCCCCCCCACACCCCAACTTCAAATGCTCTATATGTATTACATATAGAGAACGGAAAATAACCGTCTGCTAGAAGACTTGTCCGTTTTGGAGGAACCATCTAACTTTTGATCAAATATCATTTTTTCTAAAGATTAGACAGTGTTCATGAAACTCCACCAAGTCATTTTAAGACGTATTTACCCTGAGCGCTAGAGGACCAATCCAAATATCCAACTCCCTCCCTTACCCCCACCCCCTCCCCCCCACCCCCACACCGCAACTTCAAATGCTCTATATGTATTACATATAGAGAACGGAAAATAACCGTCTGCTAGAAGACTTGTCCGTTATGGAGGAACCATCTAACTTTTGATCAAATATCATTTTTTCTAAAGATTAGACAGTGTTCGTGAACCTCCACCAAGTCGTTTTAAGAGGTATTTACCCTGAGCGCTAGAGGACCAATCCAAATTTCCCAACTCCCTTCCTCCCCCCCCCCCACACCCCAACTCCAAATGTTCTATATGTATTACATATAGAGAACGGAAAATAACCGTCTGCTAGAAGACTTGTCCGTTATGGAGGAACCATCTAACTTTTGATCAAATATCATTTTTTCTAAAGATTAGACAGTGTTCTTGAAAATCCACCAAGTCATTTTAAGATCCATTTTCTCTGACCGCTGTGGATCGATTCAAAGCTTTCCCATCCCATCATCTCCAATTATAATATATGTATAACATGTATAGTACGGAAAATAACCGTCTACTAGAAGACTTGTCTGTATGGAGGAACCATTTAACTTTTGATCAAATATCATTTTTTCTAAAGATTAGACAGTGTTCATGAACCTCCACCAAGGCGTTTTAAGAGGTATTTACCCTGAGCGCTAGAGGACCAATCTAAATTTCCCTACTCCCTCCCTCCCCACCCCTCCCCCTCCCCCCCCCCCCACATCCCAACTTCAAATGTTCTATATGTATTACATATAGAGAACGGAAAATAACCGTCTGCTAGAAGACTTGTCCGTTATGGAAGAACCATCTAACTTTTGATCAAATACCATTTTTTCTAAAGATTAGGCAGTGTTCGTGAACCTCCACCAAGTCGTTTTAAGAGGTATTTACCCTGAGCGCTAGAGGACCAATCCAAATTTCCCAACTCCCTTCCTCCCCCCCCACACCCCAACTCCAAATGTTCTATATGTATTACATATAGAGAACGGAAAATAACCGTCTGCTAGAAGACTTGTCCGTTATGGAGGAACCATCTAACTTTTGATCAAATATCATTTTTTCTAAAGATTAGACAGTGTTCTTGAAAATCCACCAAGTCATTTTAAGATCCATGTGGTCAGAGGAAATGGATCTGACCAAGTCATTTTAAGATCCATTTTCTTTGACCGCTGTGGATCGATTCAAAGCTTTCCCATCCCATCATCTCCAATTATAATATATGTATAACATGAAGAGAACGGAAAATAACCGTCTACTAGAAGACTTGTCCGTTATGGAGGAACCATCTAACTTTTGATTAAATATCATTTTTTCTAAAGATTAGATAGTGTTATTTAAAATCCACCAAGTCATTTTAAGATCCTTTTTCTCTGACCACTAGCGGATCGATTCAAAGCTTCTCCATCCCCCAATCTTCAATTATCATATATGTATAACATGTATAGTACGGAAAATAACCGTCTACTAGAAGACTTGTCTGTATGGAGGAACCATTTAACTTTTGATCAAATATCATTTTTTCTAAAGATTAGACAGTGTTCATGAACCTCCACCAAGGCGTTTTAAGAGGTATTTACCCTGAGCGCTAGGACCAATCTAAATTTCCCTACTCCCTCCCTCCCCACCCCTCCCCCTCCCCCCCCCCCCCCAACATCCCAACTTCAAATGTTCTATATGTATTACATATAGAGTACGGAAAATAACCACCTACTAGAAGACTTGTCCGTTTCGGAGGAACCATTTAACTTTTGATCAAATATCATTTTTTCCAAAGATTAGACAGTGTTCATGAAACTCCACCAAGTCATTTTAAGACGTATTTACCCTGAGCGCTAGAAGACCAATCCAAATATCCAACTCCCTCCCTTCCCCCCCCCCCCCACACCGCAACTTCAAATGCTCTATATGTATTACATATAGAGAACTGAAAATAACCGTCTGCTAGAAGACTTGTCCGTTTTGGAGGAACCATCTAACTTTTGATCAAATATCATTTTTTTCTAAAGATTAGACAGTGTTCTTGAAAATCCCTTAAGTCATTTTAAGACCCATTTTCTCTGACCGCTAGCGGATCGATTCAATGCTTCCCCATCCCCCCATATCCAATAATCATATATGAATAACATGTACATGTATAGTATCCAAAATAACCGTCTACTAGAAGACTTGTCCGTATGGAGGAACCATCTAACTTTTGATCAAATATCATTTTTTCTAAGGATTAGACAGTGTTTGTGAATCTCCACCAAGTCATTTTAAGACTTATTTACCCTGAGCGCTAGAGGACCAATCCAAATATCCAACTCCCTCCCTTACCCCCCACCCCCTCCCCCCCCCCCACACCGCAACTTCAAATGCTCTATATGTATTACATATAGAGAACGGAAAATAACCGTCTGCTAGAAGACTTGTCTGTTATGGAGGAACCATCTAACTTTTGATCAAATATCATTTTTTCTAAAGATTAGACAGTGTTCTTGAAAATCCACCAAGTCATTTTAAGATCCATGTGGTCAGAGGAAATGGATCTGACCAAGTCATTTTAAGATCCATTTTCTTTGACCGCTGTGGATCGATTCAAAGCTTTCCCCCTCCCCCCCCCCCAATCTCCAATTATCATATATGTATAACATGTATAATACTGAAAATAACCGTCTATTAGAAGACTTGTCCGTATGGAGGAACCATCTAACTTTTGATCAAATATCATTTTTTCTAAAGATTAGACAGTGTTCATAAACCTCCACCAAGTCGTTTTAAGAGGTATTTACCCTGAGCGCTAGAGGACCAATCCAAATTTCCCAACTCCCTTCCTCCCCCCCCACACCCCAACTCCAAATGTTCTATATGTATTACATATAGAGAACGGAAAATAACCGTCTGCTAGAAGACTTGTCCGTTATGGAGGAACCATCTAACTTTTGATCAAATATCATTTTTTCTAAAGATTAGACAGTGTTCTTGAAAATCCACCAAGTCATTTTAAGATCCATGTGGTCAGAGGAAATGGATCTGACCAAGTCATTTTAAGATCCATTTTCTTTGACCGCTGTGGATCGATTCAAAGCTTTCCCATCCCATCATCTCCAATTATAATATATGTATAACATGAAGAGAACGGAAAATAACCGTCTACTAGAAGACTTGTCCGTTATGGAGGAACCATCTAACTTTTGATTAAATATCATTTTTTCTAAAGATTAGATAGTGTTATTTAAAATCCACCAAGTCATTTTAAGATCCTTTTTCTCTGACCACTAGCGGATCGATTCAAAGCTTCTCCATCCCCCAATCTTCAATTATCATATATGTATAACATGTATAGTACGGAAAATAACCGTCTACTAGAAGACTTGTCTGTATGGAGGAACCATTTAACTTTTGATCAAATATCATTTTTTCTAAAGATTAGACAGTGTTCATGAACCTCCACCAAGGCGTTTTAAGAGGTATTTACCCTGAGCGCTAGGACCAATCTAAATTTCCCTACTCCCTCCCTCCCCACCCCTCCCCCTCCCCCCCCCCCCCCAACATCCCAACTTCAAATGTTCTATATGTATTACATATAGAGTACGGAAAATAACCACCTACTAGAAGACTTGTCCGTTTCGGAGGAACCATTTAACTTTTGATCAAATATCATTTTTTCCAAAGATTAGACAGTGTTCATGAAACTCCACCAAGTCATTTTAAGACGTATTTACCCTGAGCGCTAGAAGACCAATCCAAATATCCAACTCCCTCCCTTCCCCCCCCCCCCCACACCGCAACTTCAAATGCTCTATATGTATTACATATAGAGAACTGAAAATAACCGTCTGCTAGAAGACTTGTCCGTTTTGGAGGAACCATCTAACTTTTGATCAAATATCATTTTTTTCTAAAGATTAGACAGTGTTCTTGAAAATCCCTTAAGTCATTTTAAGACCCATTTTCTCTGACCGCTAGCGGATCGATTCAATGCTTCCCCATCCCCCCATATCCAATAATCATATATGAATAACATGTACATGTATAGTATCCAAAATAACCGTCTACTAGAAGACTTGTCCGTATGGAGGAACCATCTAACTTTTGATCAAATATCATTTTTTCTAAGGATTAGACAGTGTTTGTGAATCTCCACCAAGTCATTTTAAGACTTATTTACCCTGAGCGCTAGAGGACCAATCCAAATATCCAACTCCCTCCCTTACCCCCCACCCCCTCCCCCCCCCCCACACCGCAACTTCAAATGCTCTATATGTATTACATATAGAGAACGGAAAATAACCGTCTGCTAGAAGACTTGTCTGTTTTGGAGGAACCATCTAACTTTTGATCATCATTTTTTCTAAAGATTAGACAGTGTTAGTTAACCTCCACCAAGTTGTTTTAAGAGGTATTTACCCTGAGCGCTAGAAGACCAATCCAAATATCCAACTCCCTCCCTCCCCTTCTCTTCCCCCCCTCCCCCCCCCCCCACACCCCAACTCCAATGTTCTATATGTATTACATATAGAGAACGGAAAATGACCGTCTGCTAGAAGACTTGTCCGTTTTGGAGGAACCATCTAACTTTTGATCAAATATCATTTTTTCTAAAGATTAGACAGTGTTCTTGAAAATCCACCAAGTCATTTCAAGACCCATTTCCTCTGACCGCTAGCAGATCGATTCAATGCTTCCCCCCTCCCCCCCCCCCAATCTCCAATTATCATATATGTATAACATGTATAATACTGAAAATAACCGTCTATTAGAAGACTTGTCCGTATGGAGGAACCATCTAACTTTTGATCAAATATCATTTTTTCTAAAGATTAGACAGTGTTCATAAACCTCCACCAAGTCATTTTAAGAGGTATTTACCCTGAGCGCTAGAGGACCAATCCAAATTTCCCAACTCCTTTCCTTCCCCCCCCACACCCCAACTCCAAATGTTCTATATGTATTACATATAGAGAACGGAAAATAACCGTCTGCTAGAAGACTTGTCCGTTATGGAGGAACCATCTAACTTTTGATCAAATATCATTTTTTCTAAAGATTAGACAGTGTTCTTGAAAATCCACTAAGTCATTTTAAGATCCATTTTCTCTGACCGCTAGCGGATCGATTCAAAGCTTCCCCATCCCCCCATCTCCAATTATCGTATATGTATAACATGTAGAGTACGGAAAATAACCGCCTACTAGAAGACTTGTCCGTATGGAGGAACCATCTATCTTTTGATCAAATATCATTTTTTCTAAAGATTAGACAGTGTTCTTGAAAATCCACCAAGTCATTTTAAGATCCATTTTCTCTGACCGCTAGCGGATCGATTCAAAGCTTCCCCATCCCCCCATCTCCAATTATCGTATATGTATAACATGTAGAGTACGGAAAATAACCGCCTGCTAGAAGACTTGTCTGTTTTGGAGGAACCATCTAACTTTTGATCAAATATCATTTTTTCTAAAGATTAGACAGTGTTCTTGAAAATCCACCAAGTCATTTTAAGACCCATTTTCTCTGAACGCTAGCGGATCGATCAAAAGCTACCCCATCCCCCCATCTCCAATTATCATATATGTATAACATGTATAGTATCCAAAATAATCGTCTACTAGAAGACTTGTCCGTATTGAGGAACCATCTAAATTTTGATCAAATATCATTTTTTCTTAAGATTAGACAGTGTTCGTGAACCTACACCAAGTTGATTGAAGACTTATTTACCCTGAGCGCTAGAGGACCAATCCAAATATCCAACTCCCTCCCTTCCCCTCCCTCCCCCCCCCCCACACCCCAACTCCAAATGTCCTTTATGTATTACATATAGAGAACGAAAAATCAACCGTCTGCTTAGAAGACTTGTCCGTATTGAGGAACCATCTAACTTTTGATCAAATATCATTTTTTCTAAAGATTAGACAGTGTTCTTGAAAATCCACCAAGTCATTTCAAGACCCATTTCCTCTGACCGCTAGCAGATCGATTCAATGCTTCCCCCCTCCCCCCATCTCCAATTATCATATATGAATAACATGTATAGTACTGAAAATAACCGTCTACTAGAAGACTTGTCTGTATGGAGGAACCATCTAACTTTTGATCAAATATCATTTTTTCTAAAGATTAGGCAGTGTTCTTGAACCTCCAACAAGTCGTTTTAAAAACGTATTTACCCTGAGCGCTAGAGGACCAATCCAAAAATTCCCACTCCCTCCCCCTTCCCCCCTTTCCCTCCGCCTTTCCTCCCCCCCCCCCCCCCCACCCCCCGCCACAACTCCAAATGTCCAATATGTATTACCGGTATACCTAGAGTACTGAAAATAACCGTCTACTAGAAGACTTGTCCGTTATGGAAGAACTATCTAACTTTTGATGAAATATCATTTTTTCTAAAGATTAGACAGTGTTCTTGAACCTCCAAGTCGTTTGAAGACTTAGTTACCTTGAGCGCTAGAGAACCAATCCGAATTTCCCCACTCCCCCCCTTTCCCCCTCCCCCCCCCCCCCTACCCCACCATAACTCCAAATGTCCAATATGTATTACATGTAGAGTACGAAAAATAACCGTCTGCAAGAAAACTTGTTCTTTACGGAGGAACCGTCTAACTTTTGATCAAATATTATTTTTTCAAAAGATAAGACGGTGTTCTTGAACCTCCACCTAGTCGTTTTAAAACGTATTTACCCTGAGCGCTAGAGGTCCATTCCAAAATGTCCTACTCCTTCCCCCCTTTCCTCTCAAATATCACAAATCTCATGACACAAATTCCAGATCACAATGTCAAAGATCAGTTTAGGTCAGTAGACTTTGATCATGTTTTCACAACTTAATATGAGAATTAATAAATTATTTTTTTAAATTTATTTGTTCATATTTCATTCAAGTTATTGATCGTGGTACAATTAATAGTAAACAATTCTTTTGATGATTCTTAGTCAATATTCACTTAAAGGTACTATGTCCCATTTGCAGGCCAAAAAAATGAAAAAGTTAAATTCCAACTGCATTTGAAAGATAATACTAATTTAGAACTTCCCTAAAATAGGTGGGGCTTGAAAATGTCTTCAAGTGGGAAAATAACGACTATTAGTTGTCAAATCAACTTTAGGGCTATAGAGCCCAAAAGTGATTTTCAGACAATTGTACCGAATGGTCATACGTTTTATGCTGCGCAAAGATTCAATCAGTTTATTCTTGGCCATCACAAGAAGTGGGTTATTGATGTAGACAAATGCTCATGTACCCTTTACAACTCTTTTCATGTATGTTATTACCAAAGAAGAAAAAAAGCCAGTCAGTCACTCAATAGTGTCTGACAGTGAAGTCTAGCAAGTAAACAGGTTTCCTTGCATAATTTGAATATGAGGACACTGCTAACGTTTAAATTTCACAGATAGGACATACATGACATATTCATAATTCCTGCAAAGTTCTACAGAATTTGAGGTTGGCTGCAAAAGGGACATAGTACCTTTAAATATGCTGATTATATTCAGAGGATTTAATTTTCTGGGGCCTGCTAGTTGGGGCCTGCTAATTGGCCACCCTGCCTATAAATAATGTTCCAACCTCAATTTTTCATCAAATCGAATTGCGTAATGTAGGCGAGACCGCCGAAAGCGTTTCCCTTGTTTTAGGAAGATGTTTAATGTAGGATATAGATTTCCTGAATGTTAAAGGGATAGTTGAGTTCTTGTCTCAGACCGCAATGCCTCGAAAGTGCATGGTTATTGCTCTTATTCTTTTTTATGACATTTCTAGTGCTGTTTTAGGACCTAAATTTGCCATGAAGGTAATTCTAGACCCCAAAATGTGTGAAATGTAGCCATACGATCATACCCATTCAGCTCCACTTTCTAAAAAATATGGTGACCGTTAATTAATTAATTAATTAATAATAACAATACACGGGCCAGCTGGTTGTGCGTATTATAACCAACACTAAAAAAACAGCGTCGGCATTGGCTGGTATAAAGCGTATAAAGCGCTATCTCATTTTTTCAACTTCTGGTTAAAATTATTGAATACCGGTATTAGAAATCTTTATATTTATGGATATTTCAGCCATCTCTGAACTGATTTTGATCGAACAAAGATAATTTTGTTATTTAAATTGCACGTTCTTTCAAATTCGACACTCAGTTTTTCATTATCTCACAAAAAAATTAATTTGTATAGCGCCCTCTGCAACAAAACTCAACTATCCCTTTAACACATCAAAGCGAAGTAATGAATGTTTCTTTTGTTAGGATATCTAGTAAAGAGAAAAAGAATGTACAGATTATTGCATGTTTTAAAAAGTTAAAGTAATTAGGATTTAACATTGTCTTATGCCTGTGATTTGTTGTAGAACCTATTTATATACATGAATTCTTATGACAGTCCCTCAAAGCAACATGGTATCTTAAGTCCTCAATTAAAATGTGATCTAATTTTTGTTGTTGAATATATAGCAAGAAAGTCAGATCATGACAATGGAGAACAGGAATTTCTTCTCTCTGCACTGCCTTCAAATGGAGACCCAGTTAATCCATGCCAACATGCCTCTTATTGCTGATGTCATGCAAACCTTTGCTGAAGCTGAGGTCAACAGTCAGAAAGAGGTTAGTCACACTAAAAACTTATACATTCATTTATGCTCAACATCCTTTAAAGATACTATGTCCCATTTGCAGGCCAAACAAGTGAAGAGGCCAAATTCCAACAGCATTTGAAAGATGATACTAATTTAGAACTTCCCTCAAAACAAAAGGGCTGAAATATCTTTTAGTGGGAAAATAACGTCCATTAGGTGTCCAATCAAGTTTAGTGATGGTAATCCATTTAGTAATAGTCTGATTTTCAGACCCTTGTACAGAATGGTCATACGTTTTGTGCTGCGCAAAGATTTAATCAGTTTAATTTTGGCCATTACAAAAAGTGGGTTATTGATGTGGACAAATGCTCATGTACCCTTTACAGCTCATTTTATGTATGTCATTACCAAAGAAAGAAATAAAAAGCCAGTCAGTCACTCAATAGGGTCTGACAGTGAATTCTAGAAAGTAAACGCGTTTGCTTGCATAATTCCAATATTAGGACACTGCTAACGTTTAAATTTCACAGATAGGACATACATGTACGTGACATATTCATAATTCCTGCAAAGTTCTACAGGATTTGATGTGGCTACAAATGGGACATAGTATCTTTAAGCTCTAAACAAATGGGTCATATGAACATCTCCATTACCATTTGTTGCTAAGCAGTCATTAAGCCATTAATTATGAGCATGATCAACCTGGTCTAAACTCCTACAGACTTTTGATGATTGTACCCATGGCAACATTAAATGTTTGGTCATATAATGTGTTAAACAGCCCAAAGAAACAGCAGCAAGATTTAAACCATGTTATGTGTAATTGAAATAGCAAATGCCATTGTAACATATGGGCTGCATGCAATGAAGGTACTTACGTGCAGTTTCTTTTCTTCCTTTGTGGAAACATATATTTGAAGCATATCATTTTTGTTTTTTTGCTGGACCATTTTTAGATGTGTTATTGAGCTGTGTGAACTAAGCTTCATATGAATTCGAAGATCATTATTTTCTGATATGTTTACATGCCATTCGGTGCAACTCATTATGTGGTAACCCTGTAATTGCATTATCATTGCTCATTTATTATTACCAAATCACTGTTCACCAAGCTGACATGATTTTCTCTGAAAACCCATGGGATAACATATGATCAGACTTTCCTGTAAATACCTTGGCCCCTTCTTATATAAAGAGTTGCGATTGATCCAAATCAATCGCAAGTTTGCAGTGTCCCATCTCTTTTGTACATAATTGGGTTTGATATCAG